>OVAV01002098.1:0-11801 GCA_900406375.1 Iberis amara
CAATGACTTTAGTTACATGGGTTCATCACAAACATGAGTCTCCAGAGAGAGTTAACAATATCATCACAAACTACATGATCAAACTACATAATATCTTTATTCCATAAACAAATAGTAGTCAGAATATACTAGTTCCAAAGTCTTAATATTATAAGATTTGATGTTGCAGCCTAAGAGTCATACATACACATTGTTGTTCAAAGATAAGTTCCTTTTGCAGATTATTCTAGTAACAAAGACAAGAATTAACTTACTTCAGAAAAGCTGTAGCCTAGTAGAAGGTTTATGATGGAGCAAGTCCAGATCACAAATCAGTGCCCCATCTAGATTCACCAGAAACATTTACATAGACTCATCACTCATGTACACATACTCAGAAACAAAGACGTGAAAGAGAGGTCCAGGATGGCCTCACCTTTAACCAATACATTGTAGCTACATAGTCAATTCTCCACACAGGGGATATCATAAAAAGGGGATATCAATTAATCCCAAAGCAAATAAGCAGTAAACAAGAAGTTCAAAGTTCAATGTTCTTATCTATAAGCCTCTAAATGGTTCAAACTTAGCCTTAAAGCACCAAGAACAAACTCAATCTCCACTTAAAATCATTGATTATTGGAAGCATCAACTATCATTAAACTTAGCAGTCCTATCATAGAACGATACCCATATTTTGAAACACAGATTTTGAACAAATCCAGAAACCCTAAATCTCAAGAAAAAGTATATTTGAAACACAGATTTTGAAGCACAGAGAAAATTGGAAGCGAGAGAGAGGGAGAAAACGACGGCGATACCTTTCTCAGTTCGAAGATGAGCTTATGGCGATGATCTTGGAAGCGGCGTTTATGCTTGACTGCAATAAAGCTTCGAAGATGAGTTTGCATTTTTTCTCATTAGTTTCAGAAGAAAAAAAAATTAATGGGCGGCCCAATGCCCATCTTGTCCGACCCATTTCGACCATGGGCTAATTTGGACAAGCCCATTTTAACCCGTTTATAAATGGGCTTGTCCATGGACGGTCCATGATAAATTGGACATGGAAGGACCATGGTCCTCCGCCCCATCTTGACAGTTCTAGGTTTAAGTTCGATAAGTATTGGGAAAACTACAGTGATATACTTACTATAGCTACGGTATTAGATCCAAGGTTGAAGTTTACTATTTTGGTGTTCTAGATCCGTTTAGTGCTAAAGTAAAGGTTCAGCATGTTCGTTCCAAAATGTATCAGTTGTTTGGTACTTATAAGAAAACTACCACTTCACAAATGGGAAACTTAGAAGAAGAGACTCTTAATGCTTCAACTGGATATGTACCATATGATGTAAGTTTTTAACTTTCTGTGTTTCAATCTCTAACTTATATATTGGTTTCCTAAGTTCTTTTTTTAGGGCTTTTGGCTTTCAGTTCTCAAAAAGTCGGTTCAAGTGGAAAGTCACCATTAGACACTTATTTAGATGAGCTAATAATGGATTTTGCATCATGTGAGAGTTTAAATGTCTTGAGATTTTGAAAAGATAACTCTAGTAAATTAAAAGAGTTATCTAGCATGGCTTGTGATGTACTTAGTATACCGATCACAATGATGGCTTCAAAATCTTCGTTTCGTATAGGCAGTCGTGTGTTAAACAAGTATAGAAGTTTTCTTCTTCCTACAAATGTTCAAGCTTTTGTGTGTACAAGAAATTGGTTCAAAGAATTTCAAGAATTTGATATGTTCTTTGGTTTTAAATTTTTATCTTAAGTCAAACTGATTATGCTTCTAATAGTCTTTGATTTTCTCTCTTTTAGGTGAGGACTTTAAGTTTATTGAGGAGAAAGAAGAAGAGGACATAGAATAAGCATATATAGTAGTTTCAGCCGCCTCTGAAAAAGCTATAGATGAAGGTAAATGGTCGTCTTAGTGCTTATCCATATTTTCATATACATACTTTGTTGTTGGAATATTTGTGCGGTCGCACGAGGAAAAATGCAAGCAAGTCGAGTTTGAGAAGAAGAGAGTTCTTAAAGAAGCAGAGAAGGAGAAACTTAAGGAATTTGTGTACAATGAAGATTGAGATACATTTGTTCTCTAGTCTATCACAACCTATTTTCTCCTGTTAACGTTAGAGAATTTCCACAAATTTAGTTCATCTTAGTGTTATAGATTAGAGAAGAAAGGGAAGAAACTTTTGTTTCTATGGTAGATGACTTACTTGCAGTTTTCCTCGTGTGACCACACAAATATTTTTATATGTGTTTGCTCTCTTATTCTTCATGTTGTTTTTGTTGTTGATGATGATGTTACTCATATGGTCATATACATGTTTTGTTGTTTTGTTGTTATTGTTGATTGTCTCTTGGTTGTTACATGTTGTAGATAACAAATGAAGGTGGAGAAAAAATTAACGGAGTCTATATAGGGTGCCAAGAATGAATATCTTAGGATTTGTATTCTACTCTGTTAACTGAAGTTGCATTGTAGAATATTACAGAAATTGTTCAAAACTTCCTTATGACTTTTTATTTGATTCTACGTTTGTTTTTATTTGAATCTGACAGAGATGGTTAAGTGCTGTCTTAAAAAAATCAACAAACAAAGAACTTGGATTATTTCCAACAAACAAATGATACTTCATTGTGTAATCAAACGGAAATAAACAACAAACAAACAAATAATTAACACAAATAATCTATCTTAAATGTTGTGTAAAAAAAATCAACAAACAAAGAAAATGAATAGACAAATTATGTCCATATGGACTTATTTGAATGCAGACGTGTTTTTGTTCATTGTTCAACGGGTTGTCTAAACTCCATCTACAAACAAGCATAGACAACTGTTAACGGACCACTTCAAAAACAAACTGCCCATTTGACAATGCTAATTCTATTTTCATAGGCATGTTACAATAAAACATGGCTCAAAGACAAACTAAAAGTATCAAAATCCGAGAAAATGGCCAATTAGTGCATGTACATCTCAGAGGGTTATTTTTCAGACGTTCACTTTTTGAGTTTACTAAATAGTGTATGAACTACTTAATATTTCAAAATTTGTTTTTCTACTCTTTAAAATTAACTTTTAAGTTCCTCATACCGACACGCTATAAGTCAAACCGGTAGAAAAAATTTTTTATGTTGATGTGTACAAATATAAAACTGGTTCGGATGAGTTGACTTCATTCTAATACTAAAGTGACGTCGTTTTGAGTAAAAAAAAAAATTAAAACCCTATTTTTTTTTAGTTCTTCGCTTCCTTCCTTCTCTGAGAGACAAAAAAATCAGTTTTAATTTTCTTATTCTTCTTTCTGGATAAATCAGTTTTGGAATTTCTATTTTATTGCAGTGTAATTTATGATTGTATCATCCAACCAAGAGTTGATTTGGGGTTTTGTTCAGTTTATTGAGAGGGGTTTTGTTGCGAATGAAATTTTGAGTTACCTTTGATTTAAAGTTTTGATTTAGGTTTTTTTGTTTAGAATCTGTAACAGAACAAATTGAACAACTAACAAGGGGATTGTCTATAACTAAACTTGTTTTTCCATTAAGGAAGCTATTCGAATAAAGAAGATGAAGGGGATGTTATAGTTGTTGCAGATCTTCTTCATATGTTAAGGTTTAACATGATTTGTTGACAGCTTATAACATAGGTTTGAGGAGTCAAACTACTATTGAAACTTCTCAAAAAGCTTTCGTGACAGATTGATTAAGAAGGATAGAAGAGATAAAAATTAAATTTATTGTCTATTTTTTAAAAAAAAATTATTACTCTTTAATAAAACGACTTAAAACGAAGTCATTTTATTTTAAACGATGTCACTTTAGTTTTTGATCAAAGTCAATGAATGAGACAGTTTCATATTTGTACACGTCAGCATAAAAAAATTTACTTATTTACTTGATAACGTATCAGTACGGGGAACTTAAAAGATAATTTCAAAGAATGCAAGAACAAAATTTAAAATATTAATAAATTTAGGGATATTCTCAAAAATACCACAAAAAACTAGGTTTATTCCAAAAATACCACACAATCCCAAAAGTTCCAAAATACCACATTTTTTTCCAAAAATACCACAAAAATATTTTTGTTCCAAAAATACCACAAAATTTGAAATAGCTTTAAAACTTCAAATTTAAACCCTAAAACCCCAAAACCAAACCCTACCCCCTTCAAAACTAAATCCTAAACTCTATTTAGTGAACCCAAACCCAAAATTTTAAATTCTAAACCCTTAAAATTCATTTTTTATGTTTGTGGTATTTTTAGAACATTTGAGAGTGTGTGGTATTTTTGGAACTTTTGGGAGTGTATGATAGTTTTGGAATTTGTACTTCTTTTAATGGTGTTTCAAGGAATTTCTCATAAATTTATACACTATTTAGTAAGTTTAAAAAATAAATATATGAAAAATAACTATTAAAAATATAAATGTGCATGCTTTTGTCTAAAGTAGGCGGATAAAAGACGTGGTAGAGTCTCGTCGTCTTTGTAATCAATAAGCTCAAGTTGGAGAATTCTGAAAGACGGAAGATAAACTGAAGAAGGAACAATCAAGATAAGGAAATTGATCAGTCTCATGATCTCTAGTGCATCACAGGTATATAGGTTACTCGGTAAATTAACATGTCCTACATTAAAATAGTTCATAATAATTTTCAGCACATGCACACGACGACTAACTGCACTATCAATCCATATTCTAATATCTATAGAAGAAGTTTCGAAACTGTCAATGTTAAGAGAAAACTTCTCTAGATATGGTGCTTTATTCGATAGCAACGATCTGTAAACAAACTGCGCCAAGTTGTTATAGTCATTATGATATAAGATCATTGTACTTAAATTTATGTGTTAACAGCCAAAGATCTCACCATCTTTTGGACAAAAGAGTGGTGCCCACAACCTCATTTGTCTTAAGAGATGATAAAACAATGTTCATCTGAAAACAATGTTCTAAATTCTCAAACTTCAAGCCAGAGGCAAAAAAACTTGCAAAATATAGAACTTAAAGGTGTCAAAGATGAGTGGGAAGAGGGATAATAAAACAAAAATTTACTGCTAATAGCGACCACAAGACCGTAAATGTGATTGTTTGAACTTTGGAGATATTTTAGTGTTTCATGAAGTAATGGGAGTGATGATTCAATAGCTTATACTAATCAGAAGTGTTTGGCTGAGTAGGAGAATTCTTAAGGAAGGAACCGTGAAAGCCGAAAGATCTCAAATTTAAGAAAGACTGAATAATAAGAAAAATCGTGGGGGATGAAAGATATGAGCTCAGTTTCAAACTAAATTGGGCTACAATTTTGTTCTACCAATTAATGAAACAACACCTTTGTATCAAGTAGTCAAATTATTTCGACTAGGATCGTGATATGAACAATATATTTTTTATTTGCACTAGAATGAACAAATATTATGATAATGATATGATAACTAAAGGGGAGATGCAAGATGATTACTCATTTTGAATTCGTACTTGGTAGACTTAAAATTAGGTATAAATTTTGGTTTATAAAAATGATATGATAGCTAGAAAAACACGCAGGCTGACTACTATAATTATTATATTTTTTTGATAAAACGATAATTATTAATATGACCAATTGGTCACTAGCTAAATACCACGCTACAATTTATTTATTTCTTAATTCATTTTTTAATTGAAGAATATTTTTGAGTTTTGTGAGACATTATAACCCATTTATGGTACCCGAAAATTTTCGAGACGATTCGGATCACTATCGTGAGAACCTCAAAAAACTCAAAAAACTTTTATTTTCTATTTAATTCATGTATTATGGACAAACACCAGGGAGAATTATATATTGAGAGAGAGACTGAATAATACGAGAAGTCATGAGGATGAAAGATATGGGTTCAATTTCAAACTAAATTGGGCTACAATTTTGTTCTACTAATTAATGAAGCAACATTTCTATATCAGAAGTTAGACTACCAATGTGTTTATTTTCTAGAAATATGGTTTTTTAATTTTTTAGAGTAATAGAATTACGGCATCATCTCTGTGATGTTGGTAAGAATCTGATTTCTTATTTGTGTTTAGCTGGAACAACATTATATAGATTTGTTGTTTATCAAATCTAGAACAAAATTGCAATAAAGGAATAAGTTCAATCATGCATTAATGTTTAGATTCAAGCAAAAACACTTATACATTTAGATTAGATCAGATTTCTAAATTAAATATCTTTGTGTTTATAATTATAATATCAATGAACTAGTTAAATACTCTAATTCATGCATTAAGAACGAATATGGATTAAGAACCTAACAAATTCAATCATTTATGGTAAGCCCTAATAATCAAACCTGGTTTCCTGAGAAAACCTATAAACTATTCAGACATAGAAACTTAAAGAAGACATAATCAAGAACAATGAAATAATAATGGATATTGGTATTAAAATCAGTGTAGAAATTTTCTCCAAATACAAGGTTCAAATCCATCTCTGTAAAAGCTTAAAAGTTGTAAAAAGTGTAAAGAAAAATCAAACTAACCCAAAGACTTTTATAGTAAAAAAAAATAAAAATAGAAAAACATAGTAGGCTTGAAGACAATCTCGTAATTTTGGAAATCTTTTTGTTTTCTCGCGGAGGTGTCGATTGGTCGATCTGGACTGCTTACATACGTACGTGGTACGTACGTGGAACAGTCTATCTGTTTGGAACGGACGTACGTGTGGACTGGCCTGACCTGCAGCCGGGCGTGTGTTAAACGATCGGTCTGAAGGTGGTCGATCGATCTATATTTTCTTTTCTTCTTGTTGGACTGGACCGATCGGTCTGGTCTCTCCGTGAAGTTAGGATGTTTGGACCGACCAATCCAAGGCTAGACTGATCGATCTGAGCTGTATGTGGCTATAAATCTTCTAGACCGGTCAATCTACGTATGGACCGACCTCTTCATTTTACACTTAGCCAAATCTCACCTTTTTGTGCAGAAAAACATCCATTTGCATCCAAATTTTCTCGAACACCTAAAAACCTAAAAATATGCCAAAATCACAAGTAAAACGTTCGGATAATGCAGAATAGCAGACATAAATATTTACTATTATGTATTAAAATAAAATAATATCAGAATCCCATCAACTTGTATCACCAATCCATCAACTTTAGGATTTCCATATCCAGTTAACTTTGCTTTGAGACGTGAAGATAAACTCAATTTCTCAGTGTTCGTATCAACATCTTCTCATATTCAAGCCTCTTCTTCCGAGCATTCCAATCACATTTAAATTAAACCATTTTAATCAAAAATATATATCTAGAAAAACATTTTAATCAAAAATATATATCTACAAATCAAATTATAAAAGTTTATTACATATGCTTTAAAATAAATAGATTTACATTTAGATGTAACTTTTCACTAATTCTGCCATACACATCATTAAAATATGCTATTAAAAAGAGCATACAATAGCAACCGCATAGAGCTTTAACAATATACAAGTTTAATAACATACTGCTTATGTTCCATATAGTTGTTATCGTGTAAGTGTTTTCAATCATTACCATAATCTTGTTATTTTAATTATTTTATTTTATTTCCTTTTTCTTGTTAATATAGTTTGAATCTTAATAGTTGTTATTTTAAAGCTTTGATTGGTAGAGTATAGAGAATAACATTGTGAACCGTATTCATCCAATCATGTTTAGTAAGAAAGTATTTAGGAGAGAATTCTACATATGCTTATGTTTCAAATGTTTTTCGACTCTATGCTTTGAGAATGAATTTTCCACATAATTGATCTTTGACATTACAAAATTTTTAAAAATCAAATGAAAAAAATTAATTTATATGTTCGATAACCTTAAAAAATATATTCATTTATTATTGATTTTAAATTATTTTCTACAATTATTTAAATATCATAATAAATACATGTTATACTAATTTTATATTAATTATATATATAAATTAATATTTACTATTAATTTATTTGTTCTATTTATAAAAAATTAAGATAAATAATTATATATGAAAAATTATGATGTAAAATTATTTAATTTATTTATATGATATTTAAAAATAAATATATTTAACAATTTGATACTCCCTCTGTTTTCGAAAGAGTAGTGTCGTTTTAGCCTTAATTTTTTGTTACAATAAGAATGTCATTTTAGGTTTTCAATATAGAATTTAAATGAGTTTGAATTTTTGACTAATAGAATAATTGAGTAATTTTTTCTATTGGTTGATTTAGAATACTTAATGCAAATTTTTACAAAAAATTCTGTGTGAAAAATGTTAAAGTGACACTCTTTCATAATCAGAGGGAGTATAAATTTTAATATAATTTATTCTACTCTACCAGTCACTAAAATATGTATATTGAAAATAGAGGTTGGGCGTTCAGATAAACGTTTCGGTTCGGGTCTGTTCTATTCGGTTTCAGTTCTACAAAAATAGGATCCATTAAGGATCTGAAACAAATTCGGATCGGATCGGTTCGGTTCTGAAAATTAAAAACCATTTTTGGAATCGCAATTTCGGGTAATTTCGGTAATATCCGAAAGAATCGAAATTATTCGAAGAAAAAAAATAAAAAAGAATACAAATTGTACATAAATTTGAATCCATCTGCATATACCAAAAGAACAATCTGTCATTTCAAATACTCATAAATGATTAACAAATTGCAAAAAAAATACAGAGAAATTCTTTTAAGATCAAATCTTCTTATGCTTTAATAAAAAAATTCACGAGTAAAAGATGGCAATCAGATTTTGTATTATCAGTGCACCCTCCAAGTGTGTCGGTATACATGACACGAATCTGGAAAATTTATGAATCATATAACCATATGAATCAAACTCATCATCAAATCAGATCATAACTACAACAAATTCTTCCAACCTGTAGAAGGCAATATTTTTTTGTAAAATAGTGAACGTCTCGAGAACAAAATATCACCGAATCATAAAGTAACAATAGGGCTTTCTTTTCTCATTAAAGTTCGGTTCTTCTCGCTTCTAACTTCGGTTCGGGTAAGAACCGAGAACCATAGATCTATATAATTAGATCCATTCAGGTAAATTAATCGGATTCATAACTGAACCAAACCTATTTTTTCGATTCGGTTATTTGGTTTCGGTTATTTTTTTCCAGTCCTAATTGAACACGAGCATAAGGTTTAAGCAACTTATTGTTTATGCTCCAAATAGCTACTACGTTATTCTAAGAGTTTCCATTCATGACCTAAATTTGTAGACAACTAACTATTTAAAGCAAACCTTAATCGTTGTAATCAATCATCATTTAAAGAATAACAACGAGACTTTTCTCCAAACTTTTTCTTGATTCTAGTCACGTTGTCAAATAAGAATTCGGTCTCAAGAAGTGTAATAAAATCTTGATTGAGTAAAGTAAGTCTCGGGTGAAATTCCAAACTCTTCATTAACCTACATTTTTAGATCGTACGATATACAACTTTTTTTTTTTTTTTTTTTTTTAAAAAAAAAAAGGANAAAAGGAAATTAACGATATACAACTTTGGTACCATAGCTTTGCTACGGGAACGTAGATCTTTTCTCAAGAACAATTTTGTATTCGTTCTTAAAGTCTTATTGTAATTAGAGGAAGTTATATAAATTGACGAAGGTTATCTGAATATTTTTCAAATTTAATGTAATTTATCATATTAAGTTTTAGATCACAATAGACCGCTCTAATAATCCAAACTCTATTAAAAAGAAATAATATATGCATACCGAATACTCAAATTCAATCTCTCATATAATAATAAAACAATAGATATGATAATCACTTTTTCAAACTTTAAAGTTACAAGATTTTCTTTACTGCGTGTTTTTCGTTTTTACTATATTTTTCTATTTTCCTTTCTAATTGTTTTCTCAGTAGGCAGTAGTGTATTTATTGTATGTCCATGTAAATTTTTTTTTTTTTTAGTTTTCGTTGTTGTAGAATATAGATTATTAATTATTGAAGATTTTTTAATCCATATTTCTTTTTTTGTTTGTTTTCATGGATATATTTTATGTTGGTTTTACGAAAATAGTCTTGCGCATTTGGAAAACATTAATTTATAATATTAGTCTTTTTTTTCCTTTTTTCAGTTAAAAATTTTGTGTTTTTACTTTCTTATTATTTTTTGATATTTTACTATATTTTAAAAATATTCATTAATAAACAAAAAAACTCTTGTTATCCAATGTTACCAATTTTCATTTTTTTTCTTTTTATACATTTAACCGGATATTTTTTTTTATTTTCTAACTAAATTTTAAATTTAGCATTAGAAATATGTTTTTATTTCCCTTTTAAAAATAATGTTTTCTATATCTTTGTTATTGTTTGATGGATTTGCTAACAACTTTTTATTTTGTAGTTGAATCTTTTTTGTCACATTAGTCTATTGTAGTTTAATCAGAGGTGAATAATTCTATGTATCTTTAATCTATTCACAAAATTATCAAAGATAAAACATATCCACAAAATAAGAATTATCCAATTTATGCTTCTCAATATAATAAAAATCTTTTACTTTTTCTTTTCACACATATTGTCTTCAATTTTTTTCTTCTATTTGGACTCTATCGCCGTCAAGCCTCCATAAAATAATGTCCCTCTTAGAAGACCTACGCTTACTAAATGGATGGTATGTAGCTAAAGTATGTTGATATTTTACACATGCTTAATTAATGTTAAGTTTGTAAAACATGGTAATATAAAATAAGTTTTTAATTGTATTTTATTGTTATGATCTATGGTTTGAAGACATATTGGTAATATGTAGTTTAGAACTTTGGTTATTATCTTGTTAAAATTATATATTCTAATTTTTTACTGGACAACACACTTTGAAATTACATTTTGAAATTAGAAATCAGACAATTCTAACAAGTTACAAACTCTAAATAACTATTAGTTGCTCAAGTCAACCTATATCAGAGTTATTTTCTGTTGGTTATAAGATTAATTGGACGATAACCCAATATAATTAATCTGTCTAATGATGAAACCTATGATGTATTCTTATTTGATTGACCAATGATCTTCTTCTACATATCTTGACAAGATGTTCTAGTGAAAAGCTTTTCCCCAAACTTTTTAGATGCATCATTGATGAGTTTTATCATTTGGAGAACAAATTTAAGCCACAATCTCAATATCTCACAAAGAAGCAAACAACTTACCAAATAGTTCTATACTTGCTTTTTCCGTACAATCTTTTATGTAGTAATTTATTGTTTCTTCTATATACAATCTATTTGTATTAGAAATTTTGACATATGTTTAGACAAGTCCAAATAAAGTTGAAAAAAATGGAGATGATAAAAGATGGACATTAAATAGTGTATGGTTATGTTAAAATGTGTATGTTTCAATGGAAACCTAGCAATACGTTGAACACATACGTTACCAGAAGATTGCTTTTTTTTTTTTACTTTCCAAGAAGGCGTTTCAGTTCCTCTTCTTTGTGTGTCTCCAATGTAACTCAGAAAATTTAAGGGAAAATCGCATAAAAAACTTTCAGAATGTGACTTTCTAGTACTTTTAACCCTAAACCTTAATTTTTTTAAAAAAATCGCATGGAAAACCTTGAAGGTGGCAGCCGCCTTGCACGCCGTCTTTTCCGCTGTTTTTTCTAACGGAAAAGTTAACGCCGTTTTTTTTTTAAACGTAAAAAATTCGATTTTTTAATAAAAAATTATTAAAAATTCTAAAAAAATCATAAAAAATTCCAAAAAATTATAAAAAATTCAGAAAACCTAAAAAGGTAAAATAATTCATCAACTTAATTTTAAAAAACTAAAAATA
>OVAV01002099.1:0-11800 GCA_900406375.1 Iberis amara
TAATCTCCAACTGTTGATTCTAATATTGCCTGATGTGACTAGATCATATGGTAATTTTTTTCTAATTGTTTTGTAATTAATGCTACCAATCTTGTTTCTTTGATTCCTTATTAAACTGTTTTATATGCATGACAAATCAAAAGGATATGTAACACAGAACTTGGGAGTGTCTCGCAGTGTTGTCAGCCAAGACAAGCTGCTAAATTAAACAAACATTATATTGAGAATGTTGCCTTGAAGATTAATGTTAAGGTCTCGTTCATCTATCTTGTTTTTTAGTTAATCAAATTGTTTTTATTTGTTATGATGTAAATTTAAGTCATTTCTAATACAGGGACGGAATACCGTTCTTGAAGATGCTAGTAGAAAAAGGATTCCTTTGATTACTGACAGTCCGACAATATTCTTTGGTGCAGACGTGACTCACCCGCAACCTGGAGAAGTTCTGAATCCTTCCATTGTTGATGTATATGCATATCTTGATTGACTCTGTTAGATTAAAAAAATAGTGACTCAGTTGTAAAAGGTGATGAGATTGAGTTTGAAGATTACTCAGATACTGCTTTATTGAATCAGAAGAAGATTGTGACTTTATTGTTTAGAACACTTACAAGTTGACCCGAAGTGAACATGTAAGGTTTATAGTCTAAAGTCACAATCTTCTTCGACTACTGCTTTATTGAATCAGAACAAGATTGTGATTTTAGACTATAAACCTTACATGCTCACTTCGGGTCAACTTGTAAGTGTTCTAAACAAGCAATCTTGTTCTGATTCAATAAATCAGTATCTGAGTAATCTTCAGACTCAATTTCATTGTCGTACTGCTAATTTAAGTACTGGATGTAATTTAGTTATTTACATCTAGAACAGCTAAATATATCCTCATATTTAGTTCTTACAGTAGTCATGTATTGTAATAATAACTCAACCTTTATGTAATTCATACTAATAATTGTTATTACTCACTCGTAACACAAACATTAAAATCCTTAATCAGTCGTAATCTAACAAAACTCAGCAAGAAATTATAACCACAAAATAACTCAGTCGTAAAGTAAACATAACTCAGTCTTAAAGTAACATAACTCAGTCATAAAGTAACATAACTTAGTCGTAAAGTAAAAAACATAACTCAGACATACATAAAGAAAAACCCAACCTTTAGTAAGATAACTCAGCCGTAACATTCATTTTAAATTTTGTAACACAGACATACATTAAAAATAATTTAGTTGTATTGTTTATTACTGTCTAAGACACTAAGAATAACCCAGCGAATGATAAACAATAACTCAGTCGTTACATATATTAGCCGTGTAAAATACAGCTGAGCACTAATCTCGAGAAACTTTAATAACCGAGACAAATGATGTCTTATTACGCAACTATGATGTCTTATTATGCAGCTATTACGTCATATTACGAGACAAATAATGTCTTATTACGTTACCGAGGTAAGAATACGACTAAGCACTAATATCGAGAAAAAATTAAATGTTCTCTTTTATGTGTTTATTGTTACAGTTTAGAAACAACAATTAAAGTAATATCCTTCATAATAAAAAAGTTGTCATATGACAAAAACATCCAAATCCGTAAATCAACCGTATTCAAGCAGAACTCAACCATAATTAAATCAGAATTCAGCCATAATTAAACCAGAAGTCAACCGTATAAAAAAAATTATAACCTGTAAATCATCCGTCAAGAGTAACTCAGCCATAATTAAACAAGAACTCAGCTATAATTAAACCATAACTCAATTGTATAACAAAAACATTCAAATCCATAAATCAATTTTACATCAGACAAGTTTTCACATTATGCCCACTCTTTCTACAATGAGAACATGTGTGTTCTTTCCTTGAACGTTTGTTTTTAAGTGCAACTTCTAAAGGATATTTCATCCTTTTTTTAAGTTTTCCTGGTTGTTGATGAATAAACAGGGGCATGCACGATTTTTTAGCCACGTTTTCTAGAACTTGTTGCGCTGAATCAACTGGCATGACCGATTTAGCGTATGAGTTCACCATATAAGCGCTGTTATAGTAAGGACTGCACATGATATACGACAAACATTCATGTCCTCAGCAGCTGCAATTGCGTGCGCACATGGTAATTTCTCTTGTTGGAAATGCTGGCATGTGCACTTTCTCCTTACCAATTTAACAACATGCAAAGACTCCCCATATGTAACTTCAGTGTGATGAGCATCAATAATTTGTACCGTAAACAGTTTGGTGGCATCAACGCGATCCTATTATAAATTTTAAACACAGAATAAAAAAATGTTAAGGCTTAATTATGATTTGATATGGCAGACTTATGAACTGTGACAACTGACTTATTATTAATTGTGACGGTTGACTTACATGTAGTAGTTTTTCGACACCATGCGTAAGCGTGGTTGGTTGCGATATAGCATCCTCTCTCCGTTAACAAACCATCTGGTCATCATAACCTGTATCGATTCTAATAATCGAACAATGTTAAGACCTCTAACATTTGACAGTGCTCTGTTCATTGATTCCGCTATGTTCATAGTCATCATATTGTGCCTTTCACCCGGGATATGGACACGCGCCCACAGTCGGACACCAGCTCTTTGGAGGTAGCCATGAAGTTCATGATTAATCGCGTCAACCTCCTCGAAAATCGCATTAAAATCAGGCACCCTTAAACATCTTGCCGCTTTCTTCACTAGACGAAAAACATCTTTTCCTTTGTACCGTCTGATAAACAAAAAATTTCTAAATCCTTATCTAACAAGTAATCTAAGACTACTTAAGTGTTGATGTAGTATTTAGGTGTCAAATCCAAATCAGGGAGCAATCAACTCACTAAACCTATGAGAATTCCATTTAGTCTAAACATATAAGATTTTTGGTGCAGAAACATTCAACATGCAAAATCAAAAGTCAACAAGTAATTAAGCAAAGTCAACAAAAGATTAAACTTTAAATCAATATAAAAGGCTAAACAAATGGGCAAAGGTTATTGATTTGGGTGATCAAATGATATTCTATGATGTTCAATGCTAACATTCAGTGCTAATCCTTGGTCTAAGATTCCCCTAATTAGACTAATTCACTCTCATGGCACTAATCCTTTTCATAATCATGCAACTAACACAATCTCTTGAATAATCACATAATCAAGAAGAATTAAGATCTAGTCCATGATAAACCGCTAAAATAACTAACACAATCTCTTGGTTAGGCCTCATTTAGCATTCAAAAGTTCATTCAAACATTTTAACGAACACCTTTCGGGCATAAAGCTACCTATGATCTAGAATTGAGTGATCAAGAAAAAACTAGCATTAAGAACACTATTTGAAAGAAGATCTAAGAAATCTAAGTCCTAAACATCATAATCAATCACCTAATCACTCTAATCTACCTAACCTATTTTCTTATGAAGAACTAGTCACTAATCATATATAGAACACAAATTATTAGATAAGATATGTGTTGAATCATGATTAGAATATCTCACCTTGTGTTTTATTTTCTTTTCATCACTCATTTTCATTGTGAATAGCTATAAACATAAATAAAAAAACCAAAAAATCGAAAATTTTTAAAAATCTTAAAAACAGTGCATTTAATCTCATGTAGAAGTTTGCTTTAGGTTGCATTTGCCTACGAAACCATTGATGATATTGCCATGTAAAGTTTAAGTTCTAGCATTTTGAATTAGTATCTCAAGTGTAATGTATTGGAATGATCACTCTATTAGTCTTGAAAAGTCTAGAAGTTCTAGTGTTGGATCTTGAAATTTGAAAGTCTATCAATATATTTTTGAAACTTGCTAGTTTTAGGTTATCTTCATAACTATTTGGACTTAAACTTGAATGAACATTTAGTATGCTCAATGAATATCTTAATGTGTTTCAAGGCTTATCATTTGCAAAACGGTTTAGTCACCCAAAAACTGAAACACTTGTGGCTAAACCGGTCATTCTCATCTTTAGAATGATTTTCCTCTCCACCTTTGAAGACAATACCCCAAACACTTGTGAGTTCCTAATTCTTTAGTGATTTTTAGGCAAAACATGATAGTATAAACGCGACAAGTGACAACTTCCCTTTGGCTAGATTGATGATACCATCTAGCATTTAAGAAGGGTAATTTGGATAGCTTAGGGTTGGGTAATGTTGTGATGGTTTGGGACTTTTATCATAAGGGAAGTTCTAGTACTTATTCTATTAGGATGAGGTTGGAAGTAACTTGATGATTTATGCTTCAAAGGAGAGGACTTGGGAAAAAATGAGAAAGATTGATGAGTTTGATTTCTAGACTTAGAAAAGGAAGTGAATAATCCTAAAGATCAAGAAAGGAAGCTCTAGTGAAATTAAAAGAAAAGAAAGGCTAGTAATGAATTCAAAACAAAAAATAATAACCTAGGTACTTAACTAAATCAAAAGAGCTAGTGTGATGTGATGAATCCTTAAGTAAAGCAATGGAAAAAAATTCTAGTGAAAAGATGAGCCTAAGGAAAAGAAAGTGATGATGGTTTGCTTTGGAAAGTTTTGGAAACAAAGTAGTTTGAGTATTTAGGAGAAATATTAGGATAGGACAAGGCTTTTGAGGCGATTTAGAAATGGAAGTTGAATGTTGTACTCCTCATTGCTCTTTGTCTCGTCTTGATTTTGCTTCTCCAATCCCTCCCTGTGAGTGATAAAACATTAATTGTGTGTGGACCTTCTTTTAAGCATTGGATTCCCCATTCGACATAACCAATTGAAACTTTTAAGATCACTATTTGAGCATGCTTCACCAATCTAATCAAATGTAGGAAGATGACCTAAGCTAGACAAGTGGATCACATACTTTTAGTAATAGGATGGATTGTGAAAACGCATGAATGATAAGATGAGTAGTGATACTAGTTTGAGATTGATGACGTATTATGTTTGAGATGTTAATTCATTAGACTTTAACTTAATCTTTTGGTTCTGAGGTTTCCACCTTCAAACCTCTCTCTCTTATTTATATTTGCTTTGTTTGAGCACAAGAAAATGATAAGTTTGAGAAAGTTGATATATTGTATTTTTAATGAATTTCAGTTCTTTGTTTTGTTGCATTTTAAATAGTTACACTTGCATTTAGAATATTTTAGCATGCATTTGCATATGCATTTCATATTTTAGGTGAAAGAAGTAGAATAACTAAAAGCATGGATCAAAGGAGTTTAAAAGATGCAAGAAAGACTAAAAGGGGGCTTGAACCGGTTTCACATACCGGTTTACACAAACCGGTATGCCTATTATGGGTTGAGGATGCAGTTTAATCAAGCTGAAATGAAGAAAAGTTGGGTTCTACTGGCGATACTGGTTTGGTTAAGCGGTTTAACCAAACCGGTATGAAGCAAAAGCATTTGTACCGGTTTAACGTATCGGTGTGAACAAACCGGTACAAAGGATTTCGAAGAAACATCGGTAAACCGGTATGCATCGTTTCTTCGAAAATCCTCTGTACCGGTTTGTTCACATCGATACTTTAAACTGGTAAACATGCTTTTGCTTTATAACGGTTTGGTTAAACCGCTCCACCAAACCGGTATCACCACCAGAACCCAACTCTTCTTCATTTCTGCTTGATTAAACCGCATCCTCAACCCTAATAGGCATACCAATTTGTGTAAACGGGTATGTGAAACCGGTTCAAGCCTCCTTTTGGTCTTTCTTGCATCTTTTAAGCTCGTTTGATCCATGCTTTTAGTTGTTCCACTCCTTTCACCTAAAATATGAAATGCATATGCAAATGCATGCTAAACAATCCGAAATTGCAAATGTAACTATCTAAAATATAACAAACAAAGAAGTGAACTCCATTAAAAATACAATATATCAAGTTCCCAAAACTTATCATTTGCTTGTCCTCAAGCAAAGCAAATATAAATAAGAGAGAGAGGTTTGAAGGTGCAAACCTCAGAACCAAAAAATTAAGTTAAAGTCTAATAAATTAACATCTTAAACATAATACATCATCAATCTCAAACTAGTATCAGTACTCATCTTATCATTCATGCGTTTTCACAATCCATCATATTACTAGAAGTATGTGATCCACTTGTCTAGCTTAGGTCATCTTCCTACATTTGATTAGATTGGTGAAGCATGCTCAAATAGTGATCTTAAAAGTTTCAATTGGTTAGGTCGAATGGGGAATCCAATGCTTAAAAGAAGGTTCACACCCAATTCATGGTTTATCACTCAAAGAGAGTGATTGGAGAAGCAAAATCAAGACGAGACAAAGGACAGTGAAGAGTACAACATTCAATTTCCATTTCTAAATCCCCCCAAAAGCCTTGTCCTAGCCTAATCTTTCTCCCAAATCCTCAAACCAACTTTCTTTCCAAAACTTTCCAAACCAAACCATTATCACTTTCTTTTCTTTAGGCTCATCTTTTCACTAGACTTTTTTCATTGCTTTACTTAAGGATTTATCACATCATACTATCTCTTTTGATTTAGTTAAGTACCTAGGTTATTATTTTGTGTTTTTCATTCATTACTTGCCTTTCTTCTATTTTAATTTCACTAGAGCTTTCGTTCTTGATCCTTAGGATTATTCACTTTTTGTTTCTAAGTCTAGAGGAGGTCTATCGTTTCAATACAACTCATCAATCTTTCTCATTTTTTCCCAAAATCCTCTCTTTTGAAGCATAAATCATCAAGTTACTTCCACCCTCATCCTAGTAGAATAAATACTAGAACTACTCTTATGATAAAAGTCCCATACCATCACAACATTACCCAACCCTAAGATATCCAAAGTACCCTTCCTAAATGCTAGATGGTATCATCAATCTAGCCAAATAAAAGTTATCAATTGTCGCCCCTTATACTCGCAAGTTTTTGCCTAAAAATCACTATAGAATTAGGAACTCACAAGTGTTTGGGTTATTGGGTTCAAAGGTGGAGAGGGAAATCATTCTAAAGATGAGAATGACCAGTTTAGGCACAAATGATTAGTCCTTGAAACACATTAAGATATTCATTGAGCATACTAATTAATCATTCAAGTTTAAGTCCAAATAGTTATGAAAATAACCTAAAACTAGCAAGCTTCAAAAAAATGCTAATAGACTTTCAAATTTTAAGATCCAATACAAGAACTTCAAGACTTTTCAAGACTACTACAGTGATCATTCCAATACATTACACTTGAGATACTAATTCAAAAGGCTAGAACTTAAAATTCACAAGGAAATGTCATCAATGGTTTCCTATGCAAATGCAACCTAAAGCAAACTTCTACATGAGATTAAATGCGATGTTTTTAAGATTTTCGAAATTTTTTGATTTTTTGGTTTTTTCAATAAATCATAGATATTCACAATTCAAATTAGTTATGGAAAAAAAATAGAACACAAAGTAAGATACGGTCTCCCCCCCCCCAAAAAAACTTAATTCACACGGTCCCTCGTGTGAAAAGAAAGTTCGGAAGAGGAACCGACAAACTAAAGAAAGAAAATATAATAAATGAATATGTACAACGTGAGAAAATGGTACCTTAGTAGTAGTTGATTATTGGATCATACTCGTCCTCATCAGAGGAGAACTTCGGAGATTCATTATCATATCGGGGTGGTGATGGTGATCGGATTCTTCTTCGCCCCATTTAGCGGTGCATCTCATCCACCGAACCCCGTGGTGGGAGGGTGGTAGGTCGGCTTGAGCCTTCTCCTCCATGGTAAGAGTGTCTCCTTCCCGATGGTTTGCTTTCTGCAACCATATCCAATTGTATATCATTTGCTTCCGGTTGTTGCGGCATGGGTTGTTGATCGAAACGTACATCGGCTCTGCATCCTGTGCAAGTTATCCCCTTGGTGATGATGGTTGTTAACTTCTTTACTTGCTTCACTAACTTCCTTATTGTCCGGTCTTGGAACTTGTTTCATTGGGTCATCTTCTTTTGCTCCAAATATATGTCTTGTAATGGTCCAGGGTAAATAGGCATGAAAGAGGGACTGGAATAATACCGTGCACATCCATAAAGAGTACTTAGATCCCTTGGAGTGAAGTGGTTAGACACAAAAAAGGACCCGCTGCTAGGGGTTGCCGAGGGTCGCAAAATTCCTCCATTGGAGTTGATCCTAGATGGTTGTACAGGCAGGTGGGTTGAAAGTTGATGTTGTCATGGCGGGTGAAGGTGGTTTTACCCATGTTAGGAAGTAAAAAGGTGGAGACTTTCCCGTCTTCATTGGTGAAATTGTAGACAAACTTGTAGTCGTCCTCGTCTTTCACCTTTTCAATTAAGAACCGAACCTTGTTGAGGCATTGAAGATCCATCAATTTTGGTGCGATACCCTTTCTCGGAGGTTCAAGTCGGCAAGTCTTTAGGATCGGGGTTATCCATCCTCCAATACTCAGTTGAGGCATCCTGTCCTTATAGGTCTATCCCCAATTTTGAATTTCCAACATATGTTTTCAAAATATCGTCATTGTGCTTGGTCTATACTCTTAAACCAAGAAAAAGCCTTTGGTCGCGCATTTCTGCACAAATAAGAGGAGCGAGTCCCAATTCCATAAACTTTATTTCGCCATCCATGATGGTGCCTACTTCATGCCTTGAAAATAAAGAGTGTGAGGATTTTGTGGACATATCATATGGCTGGATGACGAATTTTGGTGATTTTGGTCTTGGCCGGCGAAAATGTCTTAGAACCAATAAACTTCCATATGAACTCATTCTCACCTATGGCATCTTCAAATTTGTCACCGCCGTCGGTTAAGAATCCATATATCTAACCCAATTTACTAAAAGTCACAGTGTGAGTAGTCGATCCCCATTCCTTGTACTCAATAAGGCCGCCACCGTCTTCTTGTTCCTCTTCACCCTCGTTATATATAACTTTTAATGAGGCAAGGAACATGCATGTGTGTTCCTCGTAAGAGTCGAAACGCATGTTTAAGACATTTCCGATTCTCATTCCATTTAGAATCGTTTTAAATTAATCATAAATCCCAAGTGTCTTCAAAGTAGCCGAGCCCAGAAACGTTGATTCTACGAAAGTTGTTTCCATTAGAGCATCATATAACTCCCTCATGGAAGGATTTCTTGATATGTCCCTCACTAAAGGAGTCTTGTCGGTGTGTGGAGGGGAAATGAATCCTAGTGTCCACATTGGTTCATCTACAACATCATCGACATACTCAATCTCTTCCTCGGCTTCTTGTTCCCTCTGAGTGCTCTCGGCAGCTCTCTCGGCAGCTCGCCTACTTGTTTGAGATTGTCTACAGGTTGGCTCGTTGATGGTTATTCCTCCCTGACTTATTACAGCTTTCGCTCTCGGTTTCTTATCTTTGTTTCTTAAATTTGCAATCCCTTTTCCCTTTTCTTCCCTTGTAGCTTTCCTGCTTGACCTGATTGGTTTCTACAAAATAGGAGATTAACATAAATATTTATACTCATCCAAACTCAATCAAGTCAAAGAAAAACCATGAGATAGTTATATCATTCAAAGCTACATGTTTAAAGCCTCAAGCATGATATCAATGACACAATGCTAAAGGTTTAAAGGTTGCTCTTAAACGTTCTTTAATGTGAAACACACACAATTCTCTCAAGTGTTAAACCAAATTCAAAGACTAGCAAGATTTTGAGAATTAATCAAATTGCAATGCATAATCCTAGTTAGTCTCTTCCATTTAGCATAAACACATTCTCAAGACTAAAGAAACCATAATCTAACAATTCCCCCAACTTTTTCTCTAATTTCCTCAAGAACCTTGATTCACAAATTTTGAAAAACTCATTTGAGGCTCAATTACTCAAGAAAATAGCAATGTACCTAAAACCCAAAGGTTTTGTAAGGCTAAGAGACAATAATCAACCCTAAATTTTGAGAAAATCGATCTTTATTTTTGGGTGAATAGTGACTTGCGAAAATCTATGGAACCTTAAAAATCAGAAATATAGCAACAAAAAGCACTAAATTTGCTTGAATATTGAGTGAAAAATCAAAGTTTTTGTGAAACTTGAGAGGAAAAGCTCAAGATATCGTTGAAAGAGGAAGACAAAGGGGGAGAGAGAGTGAAAATCGACTCAAATTAAGTTAAAGGCCGATTAAGTCGATTAAAAACCAAAAATCAGAATTACTTACCTCGTACCGGTGTGACAAAACAAGTATGTCAAACTGGTATGAGTATAGCGGTTATTTGTTGCGGTGAAATCAGACCGATATAAAGCCTCTGTCCAATTTCTTGTTCATACCGGTTTGTATAAACCGGTGCACCAAACCGCTGTGCCTGTATCGGTCACTTGTTGCGGTTTCCTATTATGGTGATTGCTCCATACCGGTTTGTTTAAACCAAAATCTCAAACACGTATGCGTCATTTTTCATATTCAAAACACATCAAAGCTGCACAAATAAACACTCAAACATCTCCAAAGGTTAATATACCCAAAATCATACCAAAACAAATTTTAAAACTAAAGAAAATACTTAAATTTCAAATATATGTACAAAGGATACCATGGAACTTCTCCCAAGTGGGCTTGTTTTGAGTCTCTAAGCTTGACTTTCCTTTCGATTAGGCTTGGTGGTTCAGAAAGAGACCCCGAATCTTTTTCGTTGATGACTTCGTTAGCTAAGTACCACTTAACTATTTGGCCATTAACGGTGAACTCCTTTCCATCTTTACCCAATAGAACAATGGTGTGGAAACCGAAATTCACACTGTCGATTTGCGTTAGTTACGGAAAATCAGAGATAACTCTAACTTTCCAGAGATCCCGGATTTCTATGAGTCAAACGTAAAAAGATCAGAGTACGAAATATAAATAACAAAGTATGATTTTAAGAATACGAAAAGAGGGCAAAAGAAGTTTCTTATTCCAAATCTGCGTATGAGCGTGATACAACTGGTGATAAGCCTTGGCTACGGGAGCTGTTGGTGAGTTCCGTAGTACGAAAACCTAAGACTAGTAAACCTAATTGAGTCTCAGCTCGCTAACAAAATCGGAAAAACAGTCAAAAGCCCTAAGTATTTTGGTGCGGAGAGAATTGAACGTGTCTTGAATCTTCTCTTGGTTTCTCTTATATAGACTTCAGGATTGCTCTGTCTTCCTTTTCCGTCTTCCGTTCCTTCTCGGAAATATTCATTTCTTGACTAATTCTTCTGCGCAAATCTTCATTTTCCTGATTTCTTCCATTTATCTTTGGCTTGTAGGACAAGTCTCGGCCGTCATTACGTTTAGGCTTGATTCCTGTCTGGGATCGCAAGTGGGCCGTTATCATGTTTTAGGCCTCGTTGGGCCGTCTTACGGTTTAGGTGGTTTTCATGATTCTTGTCGAGAAAACGAACTTTCGTGCGACAATATGATCGATACCTTTGCGGAAAGGTTGTAAGTGGGATGACATCGACGTTCAAGTTAACCATTATCATCTTACACGTTTGGTTAATACGAAACGATTTGCGAGTTGTAGGAAGTCATCGGACGAAAGGAATGAGTTTTACGATTTTTATCGTAAAACTTCAACGGAGACTCAGAACGATACGAAACAAGAGATGATTCATTCAGACCGATACGAAGAACATGTGTGGTTCATCTCGCCAACTGGCGAGATGAATTTTGTATGCAAATTAATGTCGCTAGTTGGCGAGATGAATTTTGTGTGCAAATCATCTTGCCTGTTGGCGAGGCAATTTCTCCGATTCATCTTGCATTCTGTCGTTCCGATGGAGTCTTTGATGCCGACCTCAACGTTGGCTGTCATTCCTGATCATGTGCCTCATTCTACGCTTAATCCGGATCACGGGGCAATCCTTCCGGTGGGTT
>OVAV01002100.1:0-11800 GCA_900406375.1 Iberis amara
ATATATCCTTTTCAGTCCTTTGTGACAACAATGTTCAGAGTCCCATAATATCCAACTTATTCTACTTGTTTATGTGTCTCGTTTTTCACTAACCATCTACAAAACATGGAGATATGCAAGTCAACAGAGCATAAAGACATAATGATTTGCTGTTAATGGCGATGTTACCCACCAAAAGCATAAAGACATGGCGTTAGTCTTTGAAAATGTAGTCAACATGAATGTGCAAAATCACGATCCTAAAAATTGGTCATATTTTCACCTTAAAGATGGTGGAGAGAACTCCAAAATGCATAGTGTTACGTCTTTGAATAGAGATGGTATTTCAACAAACTTTGCTGATCCTCAGTTGACTTTAGGTCAAGATTATGGGCATGATTTTTCTGAAAGGTTAATGGGTGGCATTAGCACCATTCACCCTGCTCTAGAGGATGAACATAATGTCACAAAAAGTGAGGAATTTGGTGCTATAGGGAATAATCTTAGCACACTGGATCCTTAAACCGAAGGTATGGGTTAGTGGCAGTCTTTATTTTATATTAGCCAACAACAAATATTATTCGTTTGATTGTTGTATTGACTAATTGACATATGTTTACTTTTACAACAAATATAGGATGACACAAAAGGAATAAGTAGTTTACTTATTGTCATCTCTACTATTTTTTCATCAAACCAGTGATCAAATTTAATCACTCGCTCTTTCTAATAAAGTTTAAGTTATTAAACCGATCCGTTACGCCCAAAAAATTGAAATGACAAAAAAATATATAAGACAATAAAGGTAGAAACTTTCCAGGTAGTTTATGTTACAGACAGAACAGAAACACAGTACCAAATCTGGCTGTGATCTGAAGTCCCCCCCTGAAACAACGAATGTTCTAATGTCTTTTACCTATGATATTGGGGCGAAACAAGTACTCTCTCACCTACAAAATCTCCTTTAAGATGAACTTTTGCGATTGATCAAACCTGTTTAAATATGTTGGGATCAGTCCTATGGTTACAGGAGCTTCTAGCTTCTATGGAGTGGCGCAGGACGTAAATCAACTGGCTGATAACTCACTCGATCCTTGCGAGGCAAAGGATCTTCCTGAAAAGTTTTTAAGGAAGAACGATCAGATATTTAGAGATATGAGGACTAAAGATTCAACAAGAATATGATCATAGATATATACATTATCAGCGTCTATCTGGAAAGGCTTCACAAAATCCTCAAACATTAAAGGAGAAAGACCCTTCAATTTCTCTTCAACTTCCTGCAAAATTGAAGTGAAAGTTTCTTAGATTGAGAGAATCTAACACATAAAGATCATTGAGGAGGTTTTAGAAAATGTACCAATCCAGTAATCCTTGATTGTTCTAGTAAGTCTTTAGTGATCAAATCCAAAATGTGTCTGTTTGCACTTAAAGCATTCATAGCAAGTTCTTCAGTCTCTTCAATATACTGTCACCAAAATATCAAATCTCAAGATTTGATCAACAATGGAGAGTTTAAATCAGATTAAGTATGCAAGATAGTAGATTACTCGTGTCAACTCGCGGGTGAATAATTCGGATACTTCAACTGACATATCTGCTGGCAATACATGAGGATGATCCCACTGATATTTTATCATAGATCACAAAGTATAAGTGAATGTGAGACAACAACTCAAATGGAAAAGTACAAGTCTGTGATAAACTGATATACCCGGTATTTTATCAGCTCGCCGTCTGGATTATCTGGTAGATCAACCATTCCCAACTTTTTCACCAATTGTGTGAGACCTAATTTTGCATTTTGGGGACTAATCACCATTTCTCTAGCAATCTGAAAATCAAATATAGATGTTTTGCTTAACAGTAGCAAAACATGGCACATAGAGAGAGAGTAAGAGATAGAGAGATTGTGCTTACTTTTGTTATCTTCTCTAAGTCATCTTTTCCTCCATCAGTAACATCATCTCCAAAGACCACACGCTCGGCACAGCGTCCACCATGAGCTACCACCATTTGCATTTTCATATAACCAAATGTTGTATAACCTTGGTCTACCATGTCTTCACGTGGATAGAAAACCGATACAGCAGTTTCCTGCAAAGTTAAGAGAATAGTTGATTCAATTCACTCTTATACTCTGTTGAGTGTTCAGACAACAACACATTTGAAACGGACCTTGCCACCAGGAAGGAGCTGAGAAAATGCATGCCAGTCAAATCTAGGAAACAAATGAGCCAATACTATATGACCAGCCTCATGAACAGCAAGAAGTCTCTTCTTTTCAAAAGACACCTAATATTACATTAAGCATCAATGGTTAGGGCTCTATAACATAGTATGGTTAAGATTAAATAGTACAAAGGATGTCGATACAAACATTTTGTTCACATTTCTGTTGTTCTTCCTCTGTAAGAAGCACACCCATACCTTCGAGTAATTGTTTATCTAAAACATCAACAATATCTTGCTGATATATGTAAGAACGTCCCTTCCTTACCTGTAAAATTGAATTAAGATCCTTAGAAACCCACAAAAATGCTTCTCTTAAGTGTTCATAGTTATGTCGGGGAATTGACTTACCGACATTATAGCTGCTTCGTTAACAAGGTTCCGGATATCTGCTCCCGAAAAACCAACAGTTCGAAAAACAAGCTGGATATAGATAGATATGAATAAGCAAAGACCTATCTCAAGCGTAATACTGAGACCAGAAAGATAACTGCAAAACTACTTGCCTTCCCGAAGTCTACATCTTCTGCAAGATTCTTCCCGGCACTGTGAACTCCAAATATTTTCACTCTTTGCTTTGCATCAGGCAAACCAATATACAGCCGACGATCAATACGTGCAGAACGAACAAACTCAAGGTCGAGTTCATCAGGCCTATTGGTAGCACAGATAAATATCACAGCTTGTCTCAAAGAAAACCTATCGATACCGGTCTTTTCCTTCCTGCAGGTGGTACAGTTTTTAAGTATGAAGATCTTGATAAAAAACCAAATGCAAACTTGTACTAAAAGAAGGAATCTTACTCTCCATCGAGCTGCGCGATTAAAGCTTCAAATGTTGCTCTTCTTCTTGGATCTTTTCTAGCATGTCTACCAGCTATAGCATCAATTTCATCCACAAACACAAATGCAGGTGCCTAGAGATAATAAATCATAGTGTGAGTATACAAAAATCTGGTTCAAAGACATAACTAGTTTGCTTACATTTCGTCTTGCGACTGAAAACATCTCATTAATCTTTGCAGCACCACTTTTTTCACTATCTGTGAACTCTGCACCAGATGCAAACACAAATGGTAGACCACTTTCCTTTGCAAGTGTTCGCGCAAAAAGTGTTTTTCCAGTTCCAGGAGGTCCAGAAAGAAGCACACCCTAACTCAAAACCAAATACAATGGAGAATCAGTACTTAATCAAATTGATGAATTAAACCAATATTCGCCTGTTAATTTGGATCAAAATGTATTTTACCCTGACAAAAGCCACATCTTTTTCATAGTATTGCATTGGGTTTCCCATGTAGATCATGAGCTCATCAAGAAGATCCCAAACATCACCACCTAGTACCACGTCCTTATACATTGATTTCGTCTCACTGACATCTCCAACCGGCTAGATTCGAATTATAACTCATCAATACAAGTGTAAACGGAGAAGCAAAAAAGGTTACTTATCGTAGAGTGATGATGGTTACCAATATAAAATTTTCTGCATAAGCCATATCAAATAGCTGATTATACTTCTTGTAGAGAAAACGCTTGGATGTAATTAAGAGAAGCATGGCAGATTCTCTTATAAACCACAAAATTAGTAACCCAGGGAGAAGAGCAATGAACACTTTCATGAAGTAGTGAATCTGCTTTTTCTGAAGAAGATCCACTTCAACTCCGGAGTTAGAAATAGTTTCAAACATGTAAGGGTCTAAGGGAATGTCAACCTAAAAACATGTAAGGGTTAATATACATCATCCCGGTTTGGTACTTGTAACTATTAACTTTTCACTTACAATATATTCTAGAGGGAAACCTTCTTTCATTGTCACATACAGTCTCTTTAGGTCTTCTGTGAAGACAACAGCTGCAACCTATTAGAAAAACAAAGTACTACTCCTCACAATTTGCGCCATTTGGATACAAACTGATACTACTAACAATCCCAAAACAGAAGAAGAATAGATGTTAAGCTGCACCTCAGAAGAATCAAGCTTTTGAAGAAAGTAGGTATAAGGAAGCTTAGGGCGATATCGCCACCATCTCTTTGATATCCAGAGAGCTCTAGTTCCCTCTGTCTCAGATGTTTTTTCAATAACATCTTTGCGAAGACTATTCTCTACCTCTTTCATGTCAAATTCAACAACATACTTAGCTCTTGAAGAGTTTAGCTGCTCTGATAATTTTTCTCTTTCCAACATTTCTTTCCAGGTTACCAGCCTCTCTCGCCATGTACCTACACTGTCTCTAGTTTCACCTAGCATAGAAGGATGGAATCTATTCAAGAAACAGTGATGATGAAACTAATAACAAAGCTTTTCCAGTACTGTAACTGATAATGCAAATCAAATGTCTAACAAAAGCATATGCACTAACCAGAGACACCCAGTTCTTGGCTTAGTTTCTTCTTTGCCTCTGTTTGAATCTTAGAATTTTTATCAATTATTTGTTTGAGAGATCCCTCTGTAGTGTCTAGATCCTCATCCCATGCATTTTCTCCAACATAAGAACTATCATGGACAAGTGTTCCATCAGGAGCTTCAATGAACCTTTTTAGTTTCAAGCCTTTTGGTGTTGACTTCCTCCACATGTTTTTCTTAAACCTGAGACACTAGAAGAAATCAGGACATTCTAGCAAGTCAACTAAACACAAGATCCTTTATGCTTCCCATTGACACTTTAGATGCCTCCAAAGCATGATACTATTGTTCAAATACCAATCAAATTCGATCATGACCCGGTAAAACTGATGTTAAAGAGGCACTTACTTTTCGATATTGCCAGGAGATGGCTCAGGGATCAAAGCCTCCATAAAAGACTCTGTTAACTCTCTTCTCTCCCGTTCTATCCGTGGAGCTTGTATGGTAACATAAACTCTTTGACAAGAAAACAAAAGCGCAAAAGCATATATGACCAATGCAGTAACTCGTCTACTGTCCCAGCTCTTGATATCCTGATAAAAAACATCTCTCATGAAGAAACTTAAATCCTANTTCTTAGTCATCTCCACAAGTCCCTCAAAACAATTTTGCTTTCAATTCATCAACAAACATATGAAATACAATCAGAATTAGAGATTAAAAAAGGTTACCTTCCAGTGATTCCATTTGTTCCAATCAATAAACGAAGGAACTATCTCAGTTTTAAACCGAGTCAACTCGTGCTGACTCTTCTTCACACTATCCTTAACACGACTCATATACTCATATACTCTCTCACTTGCTTCATCAGAGTCAAAACCAGTTTCCTTCTTCACAGACTCTCCAATCTTCTCACCAATTCGCTCTACACTAATACGAAGAGACTGCGTCAATCTCACCCACGAAAATCCTTTTCCATCGTTATTAGACGAAGATCCACTACTACTTTCAGATGCATATACTCGAAAATGTTGTTTTCTCCGGGAAGGAAAACGTAAGAGACTAGAGCTTTTAGGTTTTATAAACAATTGAGTCGATGAAGAGATAAGTGGATTCGGCTTATAAGAAACTGTAATCTCCATGAATTAATTCAACGTTCAGCACATTAAGAACTTTCTCTGTGGAAGTGAAAACAAAGCTCCGTTTAATCGTTTCTCCGGCAAGTAGAGGAGGAAGACGAGCTCAAGAGGTTTATCTACTTCACTAATCCGTCGTTGAGAGTTTTTCTTTTCTTCTTTTTTTCTTCTTTTGTTTGAAGAGGACGACTCTAAAAACTAAAAAGGCTTAAGCCTTATTAATCACACATTATTGGGCCGAGTTTATTAAATTTATCAGCCCAATAAGTCGAGGGGTAAATGGTAATTTTGGAAAGTTTTGGTCGTGTTCTTCAAGGTGCTTTTTATATATAAACTGATCTCTTCAGCTTCTCGTAAGATCCACCAACTCTTTTACATCGTCAGCCACACTTCATGTGAGTATATTCTTTGATTCGTTTCTCTTAATCGATTCCGATTGTTCTTGATTTTTGATTTTTCCTCACATTTTCTAGATCTGACAAACGATTCATTTGGTTTCTTCATTGATCTGATCTCGAGGTGTTCATTTTTGTTGTATGTAGTGTTGTTTTTGTTTGATTTGTTCTAATATGGCGACGAAGAGAAGCGTTGGAACGTTGAAGGAAGCAGATCTGAAAGGAAAAAGCGTGTTCGTGAGAGTTGATCTTAATGTTCCTTTGGATGATAACTCTAACATCACCGATGATACTAGGATTCGAGCTGCTGTTCCTACTATCAAATACTTGATGGAAAACGGATCTAGGGTTGTTCTCTGCAGTCATCTGGTATTGTAATCTTGGTTCTCAGCTTCACATACTTGCTTAATCTGTTCTCTTGTAAATCTAGTGTTGAAAATTTTGATCTGATTTGATTTAATTTCTCGTTTGATTTCATAGTCTTATTTGTTTCGTATGATTAGTAAAACTAGGATTCAAACCAGTCCATGTGTTCAAGTTGAATCTCTCTGTTCGTATTTCGATATACGTTTGTGTTGGTCAAGTGAACTATGATATCAAGTTAAAAGCATCTTTCAGTTTATGCAGAAGGAATCTCTCGTTGATTATAAATTATTGGATGTCTCTGATTTCGAATTTATGTTTCAGGGTCGTCCAAAAGGTGTTACCCCAAAATTCAGCTTAAAGCCTCTTGTGCCTAGATTGTCTCAACTTCTTGGTGTTGAGGTTTGTTCCTCTATGCTTGCATGTCTTCTGAACAGCAGATTTTACTATTCGGTGTCTAATTTGTTTGCAATTTGCTTTCTTGGGTTAATAGGTTGTAATGGCAAATGATTCCATTGGTGAGGAAGTTCAAAAATTGGTTGCAGGGCTACCAGAAGGTGGCGTTTTACTGTTGGAGAATGTTAGGTTCTACAAGGAAGAAGAGAAAAACGATCCTGAATTCGCAAAGAAGCTTGCTGCATTAGCAGATGTCTATGTTAATGATGCATTCGGTACTGCTCATAGAGCTCATGCTTCTACTGAGGGAGTTGCTAAATTTTTGAAGCCTTCAGTTGCTGGTTTCCTTATGCAGAAGGTGCTTAAATGTTTCAGCATCCATAGTGTATTTTTAGATTATACTCTTCTTCTTATTTTTGACTAAAGACTTGTACTTGATTACTTTATCAGGAACTTGATTACCTTGTCGGAGCTGTGGCAAACCCGAAGAAGCCTTTTGCTGCCATTGTTGGAGGCTCAAAGGTTTCAACTAAGATTGGTGTCATTGAGTCACTCTTGTCTTCAGTTGACATCCTTTTACTTGGTGGAGGTATGATTTTCACTTTCTACAAAGCACAAGGACACTCAGTTGGATCTTCCCTTGTGGAAGAGGACAAGCTTGACTTGGCGAAGTCACTCATGGAGAAAGCAAAGGCCAAAAACGTCTCATTGTTACTCCCAACCGATGTTGTTATTGCAGACAAGTTCGCCCCAGATGCTAACAGCAAGGTAACCAACATCATTCATTGCTTCTGAATTATGGTTTAATTGATCAAACTTCAAGCTGACGAAATTATGAACTCTTGCAGACAGTGGCAGCCACGGCCATCCCAGATGGCTGGATGGGTTTGGATATTGGTCCAGACTCCATCAAGACATTCAGCGATGCTCTGAACACAACCAAAACCATCATCTGGAATGGTCCAATGGGTGTTTTTGAATTCGAGAAGTTTGCAGCTGGAACTGAGGTACAAAATTCATCTCCCAAATCACACAAAACCCCATTTTCAGTCACCATTAAGAGTGGGCAAATAAGCCAGAACCGAAAAAAACCAAACCAAACAGAAAAAGTGAATCCGAAACCGAACAGAAGTTCCTTAAAAAACCTTTAGATCTGATTATTTAAGAAACTGAAAAACTTAAACCGTAACCAAATCAAAACCATTTTTGGTTAACCGAAAAAACTGAAACTAAATAAATTGATAATATAGAGAATTTGTACATTCAATAAACATCAAACAAATCACTATTTGTGTACATTCAAATGATTTTAAAAAAAAAATCGGATTGGAACCAAAATAGAAAACCTAAACCAAACTGTATTTCAAATGAGTTCTAATGGTTTTAGTTTTTATGAAATATAAAACCGAACTATAACCAAACCGTAAATCGAAACGTCTACCTCTACCTCTAGTCACCTTTTATGTGTCTTCACCATATTTGTAAGTTGTAACCAGACCAAACTAAAAAACCCAATCTTATGTTATGTTTCACTATCAGGCCGTAGCGAAACAGCTTGCAGAGCTGAGCGGAAAGGGAGTGACAACAATCATAGGAGGAGGTGACTCTGTGGCTGCGGTTGAGAAGGTTGGTTTGGCTGATAAGATGAGTCACATCTCAACCGGAGGTGGTGCAAGTTTGGAGCTTCTTGAAGGCAAACCACTTCCAGGTGTCCTCGCTCTCGACGATGCTTGAGAAAAATCGTCACTGCTTGATTTCATCTCTCTTTTGTTCTTACATGTATAACCAAGTTGTGTCTGGTTTTACTATGAACCATACGAGCAAGCCATTATAAATTGTCAGCTTGAGGTTTCTCTCTGCAGTTACCATTTCTTTTTGGGAGTTGTTAGTTTGGTATCTTTTTCAATAAATAAGAGATGAAACTTAATTTAGTAATTTTGTCATATGAAGTATTATTATGGTGGAGAGTGGAATTTTAAGTCGGTCAACACAACTATAAAAATTATAATAGAAAATAAATAAAATTTTGGAAACTAAATCAAAAGATAATAGAAACTCTTAACACAAAAAATAAATAAATAATAATAGAAACTAAATAAAACCAATTCATTGTGATAAAAAAAGAGAAAATTATAGATATGGGTACTAAAAAATTTTAAAATTTAGCTAAATAGGTATTTTTTAATTTATTGTTTATAGGGTACTTTTTATAACCTCTTATTAATATTTTAAATATTTTTTTTTTTTATATGCACAAATTCCTTCATTAAAATATTAAGCGGTTACATAAGGAAAAGCAACATCGAACATATCCAGATGTANATTATAACTTCTTATTAATATTTTAAATATTTTTTTTTTTATATGCACAAATTCCTTCATTGAAATATTAAACGGTTACATAAGGAAAAGCAACATCGAACATATCCAGATGTACGACTACAATGGTTAAGAAGTGACCTAAACTCATAAAGTAGAAGATAGGCATGTTAAACATAACTTGAAAGAAAGTTAAGAGTACAATGAAACAGTTTAATGTGGTTAAACATTTGAACGACTCGAGGTCTTCTACTGCTTCCTCGACTAACTTGAAGGGAGTCAACTTACACTGTGACTTTGAATACGATTCCATAACCTCAATTTTCAATAAAGTGAATATCGATGCTTCTTCCGGTCCCGAGAAGACCATTTCATAAGATAGCGAAGCGGTTAGGATGATAGAAACACTTTTTGGTTTTGCAACCAAAAGAATACTCATGATCCAGGATAGTGAGAATGGTGAATAAGTTCTCTCTCCTAACGAAGAAGATGGTGAACTTAATCTATTATGGCCCCTGCAGAAGGAAATTTGACTAGATACCTTACTATATGGAGGATCTATGGGACTGGCAATGCATACCAAAGCTATATCCAACAATGTAACTCAACACTACCACAACTACCCAGCATGGGACACCATTGTAATCTGTTACCAAAATCTATGTCCCCTTCAGACTTCGACAATCCCTCGACATCATACCGAATGTCTTGTTCGTGTTGAAACTGCAAAGGTGAAGAGACTAGCCAACAAATTTTATATTCATTGAAATATAACAAATGGTCCTCTCGGCCTACAATAATAATACACCAATCATAAGCTTTGGCCTTGGACGAAGAGGAGAACAATTGTTCTTCGGAGTAACCTCGGGAACAACACAACCATAGTGAGTAAGTCACTTTGAAACAATCTTGAGAAAGCTTCGCCGACTGCCTACCGAAAAAAGCCCTTTGCGCCGGAAAACACAGGTCTGTCGTAACAGCCACTAATTTGATTACGAAAGGCTTTGAACAATGAAGAGGGCCAAGACACGTCGAACAACAAAAGAGCTNATTTGCGCCGGAAAACACAGGTCTGTCGTAACAGCCACTAATTTGATTACGAAAGGCTTTAAACAATGAAGAGGGCCAAGACACGTCGAACAACAAAAGAGCTCGTCTTCCATTAAAGGAGATATCAACCTTCTTGAAGGTTGTACACCAGTAAAGGAGAAAAAGCAAGAAAGATTACCCACAAGATAGATTTCCCAAAACGAGGCCGACATAGACTCACTCACAGAGGCCTGTAACTGCCACGATAAAAATTCAACCAGAGACAGAGAGTCTCTATGGGTCGCACCACATGAGATGCGGTGGAGGGAGATTACGCACAGTGACAACAGGTGGAGGAGAACAGGTTCTATCGGCTGTAATACCCGTGACCAACTCGAAAGAAGCAAGATAACACCAGATCTGGAGGTTTTGGCAGATGAGTGCGGTTCTGGTGGACTTTGAAGGGGTCCGGTAAGAGAGTTTGACGCCAGAACAGATTTAGAAAGGAGAGACAACGACGAAAACTTCAACCGGTAGAGCCTGGCTTCGCGAGAACGACGGAGGAGGAATAGATCTTCGGGAGGCGACCCCGAGAAACACGACAGTGACGGAAATTTAGCCCTTTTGATAGTCCGGCAGGTTAAAGGGAGACACGGTGGTGCACTGCCGACTCTCCGGACATAAATAGCGTCGTGTGACGCCCACAAAACTAAGATACGAGTGCGCAAGAGAGAGAACCGTAGTAGAGGCATGAAAGAAAAACGTAGTAAAAGAACAAGGGTGGGGCAACGGTGATTCACGCCGCCGTCACCGTCGCCGGAACACTCTCGGTAAGCTGCTTCGATATTTGGGCTTGGGAGAAAACAAGCGTTTAGGGTTTTCTAAAATTTCTCGAAAGAAAGTACAAAGGATATAAGTAAATAAATTTATATCATAATATTAAATCTATTTTTGTTAAAAAAGTTAAAACAAAATTATTTATTTTAGGTTAAAAAATAAAGAAAACCTCATTCAACTCTTAAAACTAACACCGCATAAAGTGGTCTCATTTTATCTTCTTCTTCTCCAATTTCACACATCCAACGGCGATTCTTCATCCAGAGCTCCGACGAAACAACCGACGCCAACTTACGGTTAGCCTTATCCGCCAGTGACTACTCAGGGGTCATTATTCACTTTTGTTTCTTCTTATTCTCCGGCGAAGTCATTGGGTTTGTCTTCAACTTCAACGGTTTCTTCTTATCCTAACATTTGTTTCGATTCTTCATTCTTTATAATCTATTCAATAGCTTAATTTCTTGTGATAGAGGAATCATCTCTTTCCTCTTGGCATTACCAAATTATAGGGATTTGGATGGTTCTAGCGATTTTTATTTTTCCATAGGTTTTTGTTTTTTAGTCTCAGTTTAGGTTGTCCACTTATATATGCTTGACTATTTAGCTTTATTATTGCTTTCCATTATGTTTGAAAGAATCGACATAGCAATCCCTAACATGTGTTTCGATTCTTCCAATTTATCGCTTCTTGTGTATGTGGATAAAATGTCTAACNTATTGCCCGATTGTATGATTGTAATGTCTTAGTATGAGTTTAATGTTTTTTT
>OVAV01002102.1:0-11797 GCA_900406375.1 Iberis amara
AAAAAAGTCAGAATTCTATCTCGCGAGGAGTGGAAGGTAAGTTTGTACTTATAGATTTATGTAATTGTTCATAGATGAAATAATTAAGTGTAATTAATTTCTTTTTTTTTTCCTTTTGGAAGATTGTCGGACGTAGGCGTTGCAGTCGTTGCCGTAAGAGTGGACATAAAAAGACGAGTTGTCACAATGTTATATAGGTTGCGAGGTGCTTAGGTTGGAGAGACGATGAAAGTTTTTTAGGTCTCCCGGGAAGATATTGGCTAATGGCCGAAGTAATCAGTTCATGGGTTGTTGTAGTCTGTATAACGTATGGTTGATGTATATATTTAAGCTTAACTCAGCCTTGGTGTCTTTCATATCTTGGGATATTTGATAGCCATTTTGTAAAAAATTATGTAAGGGTTCTCGGCTTTAATCATAAGTTTAATTTTTTATATAAAACTTTATAATTGTAGTATGTTGGTTTTCCCCGAAACTGATATTGTATTATAGAAGAGTAGTCAGACTACGCATAATATAAGTGAATCTGAATTAAAGAAAATGCTAGTTTTAAAGTTAGAGAAACTACGAGTACTGGAATAAGACAATGAATGTGGATCTTGAAAGTGAATGAAAAAACAAAGGAAGTTCAGTTTAGAGGAATGCTTGCAAGTTCAGTTTGTAGGAAGTCTTATAGGTGAAGTTGGATGTGGAACAAGGGAGTTAAATGCTTCAATCATCTAGTTCATTTCTAATACCTTCATATATTGTTTTCCGAGGAATGAACATTCGTCTATGTGGTCAAGGGCATGTTATTCCATTAGCACAATAGTTGCTACACCAACGGGAACTAAAGAAGCAAGAAAGTTAATATTTAGCATGAGTAGGTACTTATTAGATGTTATTTTAAAAAGTAGAGGAAAGAATTACCTTGCTCTTCAACAAGTATTTGTAACTCATTCCGGAAAACTTTGAAAGCGTCCAAACTAATTTCCCAGCATTGAAGCACAAGTCCATGCCGTTTTATGAAGAAAGGCAAGAGTGTTGACAGAAACTTCAGTTTGTACTGCACCTAGTGTTCATAAAGTTTGTTCTGGTTACATTCAAGAACTTCTATTGACCATAGGTTCAAATGATAGCCAGCCCAACCCAGTACACTCTGAATTAGGATAGCGCAATAGATCCTATTAATGGACGAATACCAGTTGAGACGCTTCGACATAGGCATTGTAGACATTGTTGAGAAGCGAAACTTATCTTTGTCAACAGTTTGCTGAAAAGATGCCCAAAGACGCCTCCTCTCAAGTACCCAAAATGTGGGGAGGAAATAAAACTTGCAATTGGGGATGTGGTCTCGTCTTTTTGTATGAAATGGACAACATTATCGAGGACCTAGTAGTTACAAAATAAAAGACGTTACACCAACATAAAGATCCCATATAAATAATCTATATATATATATATATATATAAATAGTTACTTCTAAGAACTGTAGTATACTAACTACCGAAAAAATAATTAAACCACTTATATTGAGTTGCCAAATATCTATTGGTTCAAATAGACACCATAAGACAATATTTTCAAACTTGAGGTTGTCACCAAGGTCGTTAACCCTGCACCAATTACTTAGGTGGTTCATTCATCCTACATTGAACATAAATAATGAACAAACGCTAGAGTTTTAACCTTGAATTCTCAATCACTCTTCGAAAGAGGTTACATTTCATTTTTGGTGGCTCGTCAAAGGCTTTGAAGTCTAGTCTAAAAGGAGAGATACTCATATCCAATACATCGTCCTCCTCCACAGTTGGTAAAAGGATTATTTTTCTTTTTTGTGTGACTTGTTTATTTTGTGATTTTTTGGTTGTGGGTTAGCACAAGGCGTGAACCTATCAAGGTTCCCCTTTATCTTGCGACTTCTTCTAACGACCTCATTTTCTGGACTCCTTTTTGGTTGCTCCCACTTGGGCCTCTTACGAGGCGTGGTTGATAATGAATCCTTAATTTTACCCTTGTTTTTATTCTTCCGAGGTCATTTTCTCGCTTGCTCGCGTATGTTTGCTAATGTTTCAGATTCATCTTCTTCGAGTTCAATATTAGGTTGTCCAACTGTATCTACCTGGTGAAAGTGGAAGAACAAGTAGTCAGTATACAAAACCTTTATATACATACTATGATAACCGAGAAGTTATGTTAAGAATTATATGTTGGTAGTTTGTGATGTTTGGAACCATTTCCTTCTCTAAACAGCCCGAACACCAAAATACCTTTGATGCGGCAACAGAAGTCAATATATGTACGTTGTTTGATAAATCCATAATAATATCATCTTCGCTTGTGCTTTCAACATACGAAAGCGGAGAAACCTAATATGTATGATTTGGTGAAGGTAAAGCTGAACAGGTTTGGTACGAGAATTAAAATTATAATGTTGCTTACAAAAAGTATTACCTTGATGAATTCCTGAGCAGTAACATCCCCTGCAATGGTCGTGTGAACATTACCTAACAGAACAATGTTTGAAGTGGTACATTGTGGATTATGATCCGTAGAAGAGGATTATATGTCCCTTTGTTCAGCAACGTGAGGTTGAGATATATTGAGTGAGAAGGAGGGAGGGTCAATCTCGGTGATAGATAGTGAAACATTTAAAGTTTGACGAGTCTGATTTGTTCTCGCTTGAGGTAGATTTAACCTTAATTCCCTTGAATCACCTAACCCTAAATGAAAGCAAAGAGAGAACAAGAATTAGTATATTAACTACGTAAGTAGTAATCAGTATTTTGACTACATAAAACATTGCAACAACGAGATTAGGCATTATCTGAGACATTCGTTTCCATTTCTTGAGCAACAACAGGTTAAGATGAATGGAGTGAGAAGGAGGGACTCTCAATTTCATTGATTGATGATGAAACATTGACAGTTTAGCGAGTCTGAAAAGGTCTCACGACTACTTTGTTTAACCTTAAATGCCCATATATAGCCAACGCTAAATGAAACCAAAGTTTCAAAATAACAACTGGTATACTAACTACATAATTATTAATAAGTAATTTGACTATGTATGACTATGCCCTTTTCCGAATGGTTTGTTACATGAGGCATCAACATCCATTGGTTGTCGACCTTCTTAACGATCATGGTGGGCGTTTTCAGTACTTCAAAAATCATTCATTTCAGAAGTTGGATTACTTGTTCCTACATCTTCCTTTCTTATTCTTGGCTGAATAGTTTTCCAAGGTGAGGTTGAATCCTTTTGAGGAACATAGACGTCTTCGAAGACATCATAAGGAGGGTCGTCGCTGACTACATTTGCAATGATGTCATCCGCCTAATCATCTGATTTGAATATGTTTTCATCAAAACGTTGTGGTGAATGTAACAGATTTTTATCATCATTTGTTGAATATACACGTTCATGGAAGAAAAGCATTAATGAAAAATGAAAGCATATTGTTGGAGCAGATGAGTGGTTGCAGGTAATAGTAAGTTTGCGTACCGGTGTTAGAAGTTTCTTTGGAGGAATTTTATGTGTTTGATTTCCATGTTGAATCAGGTTCCGCACATCTTTGAACAACTTTGCAATGACCGCATCAATGTGTGTTACGACACTTCTTGTGTATCCTTCAAAAGTTGGCAAAGTTTTCTCGTGAATCATTGATGTGATCTTACGGTTGAGTATATCCTCATTGAATTCGGTGGTGTTGACGTAGTACATCAAGGTATAGAATTGTTAGGCTCCTCATTTCCCATATACTCCTCCTCTTTGTCCCTCTGTCACTGTCTCCTTTTTTGTTACGTTTCTGAGCTTCCTAAGTCTTTTTTTTTGCCTCAATAAAATCTACAGCAAGAAGACCACCATCCCATGAATTTATTTCAAAAAGTGTTCTGCGCTTATCAAGAGAAGAATATAATCCACAACAGGATCATCTTTGTCAGCATCTAATTTAGTGTCACCCACTAACTCGAGGGTCGCTTTGCTGAGAAATGAAATCATTGGAATATATGTGTTATTAACAAATGGAGCATCAGACCACAAAAGGTAAGTTAAGTAGTCAGACTACCAATCTATGTTAAGTGTGTAGCTAATTTACTAAGTTAGAGTACTTACGTGTACAAGTACGTTGAGAGATCTGAATGATTTTTTAAGGTAGAGACTCATGGGACTTATGAAAGCAACGATCTCCTGAATTGTTGCATTTCTTTCCATCATTGATTCAAGGACCACATTTTGTAGAATCGAAAAACAACACGCGACAGTGACAAGAATCATTGCATGGGAGAACCCTTGGATTGCAATTGTAGGTTGTGTGTAACTGAAAGGGTCTTTAGACTTTGTGCTTTCCACAGTCAAGGAGATTGATTCCCTTCCCCAAGGGTATTTCAGAAACTCATCAATGTCTAGTAGTTGTTGAACCCTTTCTTTTGTGATTAGGGTGTTGTTTGAAATTGGACACAGTATGCCATCAACTATAAGAAGAAGTGCTAGCCTCAGCCTTGTCTCTGGGTCCTTGTACTTCTTGTTTTCTATAAGTTTTTTATGTATCCACGAAGTTGTTGGTTTTTTTTCTCCATCAAATAGTTTCTTCCAAATTCTCTCGGCAGTATTATTTGCTTTACCCTTTCCCTTTTTTTTGTTTCTAGAGTCGTCTTTTCCTGTCATACTCGTTCTCTTGTTTGCAAGTTAACCCAATTACAACAGGAAATTCTTTAAGGCCATACCTTATTGGCTTTCTCGCAAAAAGATACCATAGTTCATTGTCATTATTGGTGACAAATTGTCTTGATAGTAGATAGTGGACAAACACCAGAGAGAATTCGTGATTTTCCATCTACATCACGAGATTGAATTGGGAGTTCATAACCAAGCCCAAATGATCTTGGTCTAATGCTTGCTTGATATGTTCAACCACTCTAAGGTTAAAGTATTTATTAACTCTAGTTCTAGCTTCAAGCTCGCAATTTAATTCGAATAAACGGCGCGATAGTTCATGGTTGTGTCTTCACCCATTATGTAACTGTCAAAGCAGAGATAGATTTGAGTAAATAGTCAAACTACGAGGTGTAAATAGTCAATTTTTTAAATTTGAAGATAAAGGTACTTCTCGTATGAGTTCTTAAATTAAGGAGAAAGATGAACAGTGCACATATATATCCTTAACAGACTATTCCATAGACATGAAATAGACGGATAATTTGTTCACATACCAATCGAGAGACATGCAATAGACAGAAAACAGTTTGTAATTGATTTTCTTTTGTATGCAATAGACGGAAGACATCTATTAAACTAAGATGAGTGTAAATTCCCAAATTTTGTAAATGTGACCTAAATCAGTATGACAAAAATCAAATTTGGGGTGGATAAGTAATTCGCCTATTTTTTATGGCATTGTTGAAAAAATTTGCGAGAAATGTAATAGATTGAAGCAGAATTTACCTTTTGAGAAGAAAACTAAATCAGTGTCTCGTGTTCTCCGTGAGTCGACTTTGACAAGCCTTGTGAAGGTATAAAACGTTGTTTTGTTTCTTCTACAGTTTTTTTTCATAATATGTTGACAGATTTGCGTTGTGGAGAGTAGTGAAAGAGTGGATTAATGGGTTGCGGTTGGAAAAACCTGTAGGAAGTTAATGACAGTTTAAGCTTGTGTACGTCATTATCGGATGAAAGAGAAGATGAAGTCGGTGAGAGAAAATTAAAAATATTCTCTCAGAAAAGTAAAGGTAGCGTAATGTAGGTGGACTATTCAATTCAAATATGAATATATCATATATTATGGGATGAGAGAGAATTGCTCTCTAGGTGTAGGCGATATGTCTTTTAATATTAGGAGGTAATGTCAATATTTAGTGCTCTTTCCCATGATTTATTATACAAATTTTAGATTAATATTTAACTAAATATTTGATATATATATATATACACATTAATTTATTTTTATTTAAAAATGATAAGATAATAATTTAAATATAGAAGAGTTTTGATAGAAAATTATGTCAAACTATGTCATATATTTGTTATACATAAAAATTTTAATAAAATTATCTATATAATCGCATTCTGTTATGCCAATTACTAAAATATGAACGTTAAAAGGAGCATATAACTTCTATGTTATACTGATATAGCTACTAGTCTACTATAAACATTTCCAATCAAGGCATTAATAGAAGAAGATGAGATAAGGGAAAAGTGAAAAATTAGTTACTTTGAATGTGCTAGATTTGGAAAAAAGTTTCACTATTATTCGAGATATTATGTCAGATTAGAGATTTAACCAAATTGTCATTGATATCTATTTTTTAGAGGTTTTAGGATAACTTTCCTCAAGGAACCATTGGTAATAATTTCTTAACCTAAAACCTAAACCGCCAATTGTAAGAAAAAAAATCAACATTGACCAGTTGAAGATGGTGTTACACATTTGGTCCATTAGAAAACTCGGTGAATTCGACGATATCACTTACCCTGGATAGAGAATAAATGATTCGGCCCCATCTATTCCTAGTTTACAAAAAAAATCGACCTCTATGCCCGATTGGTCCATTTTAATAAGTTTAAGTAAGAAGAATTTCGACCTAATTAGTAAACACTTTAACAAAAAAAATTTCGATCCAACTAACACATACACAATTTGTACTTGACATTTTTTTCAATCTGGACACAAAAGACCACTGAGTTGCCCATACTCTACAACTTTTTGCGGGAAGTGTAGCCGAACTTCAGACCTCTTAATCCCAGGTAAGAAATGCAAGAGTGAACATGCCACTAAACCACCAACATTTTCTTGTAGTTGACATTAAAATGTTAAATGGTTTAGACGTAAAGGAATATTTCTTTCTTTTTTGCACAAGTCTCTAATTTACGTAAAATTTACAGTGACCAGCCATAATAATAATATTTCTATTATGAATTCATATATGTGAATTTCGGTGTTGTTTCCTTTATTTTTGGCTACAAATAGTAGATGTTTAAATTAAAGTATCATCAATATATATATTTGTAAACAAATTATTCGTAAACCACCAACAAAAATTGTCGTCGGCTTAGGATTCTTGATTTTGTGAATGAAAAGGTGAAAACATGTAATGAGTGAGACTCTAGAGTTGTAACTCCCGAGCTTAATTTTAAACAATTATTCTAATATCGTTTTTAATTTTCACAGTTATTTATTGCCAACGCCATAAATTGACCACAATTCAAAAGTTATTGGTCCGTCTAAAATCAAAGAATATGTAGATACTCACGTGACGTTATTACTTCCTGTAATTCCTGTAATAAGTAGGACCGAAATTCGGATATCCTAAGAAAGCACCGTTATGAGTTATGATAAACAAATTTATATTTATTGCCGTTCAAGATAAAAAGTTCTATTTTTTCATCTGATGGGATAATACATATAACCGACGAGTAAAAAAACTACTATAGTACTATCATAGAGTCTAATTTATAAACTTTAAAAAAACATACAAAAGCCCCCAGAAAATAAGGAGATCTTCAAAAATATCAGGCCAAATAAGACAGTCATAATTACGATTAGCTAATCTTAAATCTCATCACCAGATTGATTATCCAACATCAACAAAAAAAAAACCAAAGAAACTGAATGACAACCGCAACTGAACCAAACGCACTCTAAGACAACTAGAAAAGCCAGATGAGAGACGAGAAATCTCAACACCTCCTCTTATAGCGGAATGAGACTTCATCACAATTAACACCAAGTGGATGCTGGATTCCGACGATAAACCCGATGCAATGCAAAAGGCCGTTTATCTTCCAAGAATGGCTATGTCAAAACGACGATGAAAGCCTTCGAAGCAAACCCACCTAAGGAAACGGACCTTAGCATGGTCCAGAGGTAGAGACAACGAGCGAGGTTAGCACCAACTCTAGACCGAATTCTGACGAAGACGGATAAAGCGGCTAAGGAGAGGCCAGACAGAAGCTTTAAGGTGAAAGAACTAAGAGGAAAAAGGCTCAATCAAGGAAGCACCCAAATATATCGGGATACTTAAAGTGAACGCATGACCAATGGGAAGGAGAAGAAAAGACCATCTCCCCGGTGAACCGTTGAAAGACGATAACCTTCGCCCCTTTGTCGGAGAGATCCCGCGACATAAGCAACAAAGCTGGAGCTCCTGCTCACAACGGGCCAACAGATTTGAGAAACCCGACAAGCTAAAACCTAGTCGGACCACCATCCTTACCTAAACTGCCGCTTAAGAGCACCACACAAGCCAAACCTAAACACCATTATGAAGCCAGAAGAAACCCCATTGGACTGAGCCTACAAACAAATCTGAGGCTAGACCTAAGCTGGAGGAAGGAGCGCCAGAAGCCAAATTTCGATATTAGTGGACGAATCTGCACCCTTGAAGCAAAACAGTCAAGCCGAAAAAAGAGAAGTAACAAGATAGGAACCTTCAAGAACATACAAAATCCCTAGAAAAAAAACGATGAAACAACGAAATATGAAGGGGAAGCGGCACTGGCGATCGCTGACGCGGTCTCCAGTGAAATTAGGTTAAAGGTGCTTTTTTGAAAAGAGTGCCGGAGAAAAAACGTGTTTTATTTTATTTGGTTGAATATTTTTCTTCAGATAAAAAGTTATCACGAGCTACTATGACCTTTAAAATAATTTGTATTTTGTAGAATAGCAAACTTTAATCTAGTAAATAATAAGCTTATAACTTAACTTAAAAGTAATATTTGCATAGATACGGATTCAGGATAACTAATCACGTTGGTATTTGTACGGCGACCAACACGCACAAATTAAGATATTTTGGATCACAAATTATGCCTTTTGGTTCTTCATCCACCCAACATCGCTAATTATTATCTTCCGTTAAACACAAACAAAACCAGCTATTTCTTCCATAGCATCTTGGACTTGACGTCGGTGAAAAATCTTGACTTGATTCGCATATTATATATAATTATTTTCTTCTTTAACATATTAAAATGTCGAGGATTTAGTTGCTTATATTTTAAGGTAATTAGACATTAAGTTGTTGTCATGTGTGAACACATGATCTGATACAACGGTCAGAGAGTATGTGTGTGACTGTGTGCCATGTGAACATGTTTGGGAGGTCGTTAGTCTCTCTGCTTATTAAATAACTTTGACGATCGAAACTTCATTTTCAAGTTTGTGTTAATTCACTACAACGAAATAACTGCACATCCCAATCCTCACAAAATATTAAAGTTTCTAAATAACCTAAGAACTTATGTAAGCACTATTATACATGTAATTTTTTTTTTTAAGAGAAACAAGATGTATTTTGTTGGCTTGTTTTCTTTTTGATTATATCTTTCAAACTGTGATCCACATTGTTTGGCCTTCTTCAGCGTTGATCTAAGTGTCCGTTCCCTTCCAACGGTATTGTCAAAAAACCTTAAACGTATTTTCCATTTATTGAGTTTTTATATTATTTTAGGTGAATTGAAAAAGAAGTGGTTTTTTTTTTTAATTCTCTACAATCCCACAATGTTTGTTTGATACCATTAGATTTGTTGTGGAACACGCCAAAACTTAGGGAATTAGTTGTCTCAACTGATATCCCTTATATTTTGAGCTTACGCCCCTCGGTGACACTTGGTGACACATATATTTGGCACCACACTAAAACCGGAAACTATACAGTCAAATCAGGCTACGCTTTGGGTTTGACTAATCTTACCCCCGACTGTCGTTTTGAAAACCAAATACCGTCGATTAATGGATTACGAGCTATGATTTGGAAACTGTTAATCCCGCCTAAACTACATCATTTTCTATGGCAGATCCTATCTGGGGCACTGGCCACTAGCGAATTGTTAAAGAAGCGGAAACTTTGTGGGGATGCAGTATGTGCTCGTTGTGGAGCAGATAATGAATCGATTAACCATGTATTATTCCAGTGCCCACCAGCCTTCCAGTGTTGGGCACTCTCCAATATTCCTACTCCATTTCAGGTTTTTCCAACATCGAATGTATATGAGAATATCCATTATCTTCTTTCCTACAGGCCGGCCGCTGATGGTCAGAGGAACAATGAGAGGATCTATCCTTGGATACTATGGTATATTTGGAAAGCAAGGAATGATTTCGTCTTCAATTCCAGACAATGGGATCCTAGAGACACAGTAGATATAGCTACACGGGAGTCCACTGAATGGTCTCTTGCACATGCTGATGAACGGAATGGAAATACAGGTACTATGCCGAGCTCCACTGATTTGACACGTCCCATATTGGGAGAACCTGTTTGCTATGTTGATGGCTCTTGGAAACAAAGCGTTACTACCAGTGGTCTCGGTTGTTTTTGAAGAACGGCGACAGATCCACTCTTCTATTAGGTCTTTCGGGAACGAGACGTGGAATGACAGCTCTTCATACAGAGCTTCTGAGTCTTTTGTGGGCAATGTCCTCCATGCGGGAAAGGGGACAACAATGCTGCTCCTTTGTTACGGACTCCAAAGAATTACAGGGGCTGATTCAGGAACCGTCTAATTGGCCAGCTTTTGCATCAGAGTTAACTGCTTTCCAAACATTGAAATATTTTTTCACGGGTTTCAATCTGATCCATCAATCAAGAACATCGAACGTAGAGGCGGATTGGCTGGCGAAAGAAGCGAGAAGACAAGGAAGGATTTTTTCTTATATTGATAAGGATTACCCTCCTTGGTCAACAAGGCTTTCTGTAGTAACTGTGTGATCTTATTTTGTTTTATTTTCCGTGTCAAAAAAAAAAGAAAAAGATACCATTAGATTTGCCATTTTAATACAAATCACTCCACATTTCATATCCAATATACACCCTAAAACTCACTTCCATCTTTAAATTCCCCAACTCAGCAAAATCATCCCAAAGGAAATGACCCTTCCAATATTAATGGAATTACTAACAAGAAAATAAAAAGTTCCATAAAAAGTGATAAAAACATAAACATATATATATATGGAAAAAACCTTAAAAATACATCAACTTATTTATTTTTGTCTCTTTAAAATACGAACTTTTGACATTGTCATTTTAATACTCGAACTTATTTTAGTTACCGTATTAATACTTCTACTTTTTGAATTTGCAAATTTACACGCAAAAAAACAGACGGACGTTAAATGTCTTAACGGAACCATAAACGCATTAAGTTTATTGAAGGAAAAAACCTTATAAATACGCCAACTTATTTATTTTTGCCTCTTTAATACACGAAATTTTGACGTTGCCAATTTAATACTCGAACTAATTTTAATTACCGTATTAATACTTCCACTTTTTTGAATATGCAAATTTACACGCAAAGAATAGACGGACGTTAAACAATCAATGCATTTTTCATAGTTTTTTCTTTAGTGATATAAACAATTTACAACTTCTACGCTCGCATTTTTTCATTAATATAATAGGAGTTGTCGTTGATAGACACAAACCGATTCCACGTCTCTCAATTTAATTCAAGGAAGAGGAAGAGTTGATTAGGGTTAAGGTTCTTCGGTTTTTCCTGAGCCCCAAACTGATTTCCGAGTGAAATAGACTGAGGGCAAAAATGAATTACACGCAAATACTAACCCCACATGTTCAGTAAACTAACTGCGTTTAGGGTTCCGTCAATGACATTTAACGTCCGTCTATTTTTGTGTACACTTGCAAATTCAAAAAGTAGATGTATTAATACAGTAACTAAAATTAGTTCGAGTATTAAAATGATAACGTCAAAGTTCGTGTATTAAAGAAGCAAAAATATATAATTTGATGTATTTTTAAGGTTTTTTTCTTCAGTAAACTAACCGCGTTTAGGGTTCCGTTAATGACATTT
>OVAV01002104.1:0-11792 GCA_900406375.1 Iberis amara
TATTTTATTTATAATTAAATATACATATTATATAACTTTTAATATTATATGTAACACTTGATTTATAAAATAAAATTAATACCGCACATAGCACGAATATAAACTAGTGAACAAAATAGTTGAACAGTGGGATTCAAATGCATGATGCATCAAGTGGATCTAAAAACAAATTGGCCTTTGTCAAATCACTTTAACTTTTTTCTTAATTTGCGTAAGTTATAGAATTGTTCTTGATAACTTATTATTATATAATGCGGGGTTAATTAAGTAAACTCTCCAAACTACATACATTTAAATTATTTTCCCCTAAACTTCTTACCTTTTTAGTCTCTTCCCTAAACTACTATCCCTCGTCATTTGACCATCTAAACTTTTCTATCTCATCAATAACCTATTGTTGGTGTCAAAACCCTCTCAGTAGAATTTTACCTTAGGTAGTAACGTTATGATATTCAGCTTAGCATGTATCGGCCCCAGAAGGATTAACTGAGAAGGTATTACACCTAAGTATATTAAGAGCATAACGGATTGCCCATCGCGTAGACAAACTGAGGTCGAGTTAGGCGTAGCCCGAGCAAGTAGTGGCCGAGGCCAAGCAGTTCCAAACTTCTAGGGATAAGCCATGATTGTAGGAATGAGAAAGTAAAAGCTTAACGGCATAATCATAGAGGATCTAAGGTATAAATAGGAGAATAAGCAAAATGAAAAAGATATTTTTGGCCATTTTTTCGAACTTTATTCATATATTCTTTTATTATTTGTAAACAAAAGCTCAGAGCTATCTCACTCTTGATCAATACAAAATCTATTTCAAACATATTTGAGTCGTTTTNAATAAATAAATTATAAATTACTTTGTGGATTCCTACGTCCACAAATTGGCACCGTCTGTGGGGAGTTTAAAGATTTTCTAATGAAAAAGGAAAACTGCGACCATATCCACCGCAACCAGATGGGTACACTAGCACAATCCAGGCACTCCGCCAGTCTGTGCAGTCTATGTCTTAGAGGTTGGAGATGCAAGACGACCAGGCAGCCTCATCACGGCGACGACCGCTCAGGACTTCCGCCCGACGATATCCCATCTCCGGACAACATTCTAGGATATTGTTGTTCACTCCAACCCCGAACTCGGTCAAAACGCACGAACGCCGCTCCGACACTACATAAACCTCGCCAAACGACCCGAAAGGCGACCAGTCTCAAGACGATCCCGAACAGCCGGGTCATACTGACCACCCCGAGATCTCAAGCGATGAAAGGGACCATATTGACCTATCTGAAGGCTCCGAAGGAGAGTCCGCCGAATAAGAAGAAGGCGGCCACGCCCCCTCTTCTCAGCCGGATAGGCGACCTCAGCATTCGATCCGAGAAATCCAAGAGATGAAAAACTCTCTCCAAGAGGCCGTCCGACAATTGAACTCTAAAGTTCACCAGGCGATCAGTTCGACTTCCAAGTTGGACCGACTGATGGAGGAGACGCTCCACAGCCTGTATGTCCCGCATATTAAAAACTCTAAAGTACGAAACCCTGGGAAAATAAAAATACCATTTTACGAAGGGAAGACAGACCCTAGCGCATACATGATGGCCTTCCGCATAGCGGTCGGAAGTGAACAGTTCAACGAATATGAGAAGGACACAAGATACTGCCAACTTTTCAGCGAACACCTCCAGGGGCCGGCGCTCACGTGGTTCTCGCGACTCCCCAAAGGATCAATCCATAGTTTCAACCAAATGAGTCTGATGTTCTTAAAACATTACTCAATATACATCGAGAGAGACATCTCAGATGCCGATATGTGGAGTATGACGCAGGGGCCGAATGAACCCCTCCGACAATTTCTTGATCGATTCAAAGAAGTAATATCTCGAGTGATAGCCACTGACAACGCGGCCATCGCTGCCCTCAAAAACGCGGTCTGGGGAGAATCAGAATTTCGAAAGGATCTAATATTGAACCCTCCGACAACTATCGACGATGCATTGCACAGAGGAAAGGTATTCGCGCGAATAGAGGAAGACCTTATCGAAATACGCAAAATCAATAGAGAGAAGAATCCAGCAACCCAACCAGTCACTCCGAGGCGCACTCCCCCTGCAGGGAACCAAACCTTCTTTGCTGGAAAACCCAAAAACGGTCCGTGGAACCAGTAGAAACGATCCGAGGAGTAAGGAAATACCAAGACGCCCATTCGACTAAGGAGTGCAGAATCTTCAAGTCTTTCCTCTTCGCCAAATACCAGTCGGGCGAGCTAGTTGAACCCAGCAAGGCTAGGGCAGCAGGTGCCCAACCAGAGATAGAAGAATCGAACGAAGAAACAAATCCTCCAAAACGAGCCCGAGAAGAACTACCTCAGATGGTACCGACCCCTCCATTTAAAAAATGAATCAACATGATCATGGAAAATCACCAATTTGGGTTGAACTCAGTTACCTCGATCAAAGCATATGAACGAAAAGCCGCCTCATGCGAGAAATGGCAAACCAAACCCCAGGATGCAGGAGAGCCTATCCTATTCGACGAAATGGACACTACCGGTCTCGACATCCCCCACGCCGATCTATTGGTCATCGACCTGATCCTAGAAGAGTACGAAATCGCGAGGGTACTCATAGACACCGGAAGCTTGGTAGACTTAATTTTCAAGGAAACGTTGACCAAAATGGATATAGACTTGTTGCAGATAGAAGGACCCCCTACGCCCTTAACAGGTTTCACAAGCGAAACCTCCATGACGATTGGAACAATCAAACTGCTCATATCATGCAGTAGGAGTATCAAGAATGATTGAATTCACAGTAATTGACCAACGAGCGATATATAACGCAATCCTAGGTACGCCCTGGATAAATGCAATGAAAGCAGTACCCTCCACTTACCACCAATGCGTCAAGTTCCCTACTAAGGAAGGGGTCAAAACCATCAAGGGAAACCAAAGGTCAATACGAGCTTGTTACTTAGCCGAACTCCAGCTTAGGAAGAAGGCTTTATAGCAATTACAGATCGGGGAGCCAGCCGGCCCAAAAACGTTGAACTATGAGGAACCCAAGTTAGACGAGGTAACCCAATATTGTATCGACCCAGGCTTCCCGGAACGCTGCGTTGGAATAAGTTCCAAGTTGCGGAAAGATATAAAAGAGGACCTGATCAACTTCCTTAAAGAAAACAAACACACATTTACCTGGAACATGACGGATATGCCTGGAATAAGTTTGAACATAATGTTCCACGAACTGAACGCCGACCCGATTTACAAACCAGTCAAATAGAAGAAACGCAAACTAGGGGTTGAACGGGCTCAGGCAATACGTGACGAAGTGGAACGACTGTTGAGCGCAGGGTCCATTACCGAAGTAAAATACCCAGACTGGTTGGCAAACCCTGTGGTAGTCAATAAAAAGAACGGGAAGTGGAGAGTGTGCATCGACTTCACAGATTTGAATAAAGCATGCCCCAAAGACAACTTTCCCCTGCCGAACATAGACCAACTGGTCGAAGCCACAGCTGGCTACAAACTACTCTCGTTCATGAATGCTTTCTACTGTTACAAGATGATGCCCTTTGGCATGAAGAACGCTGGCGCCACTTACCAGCGTCTAGTCACCAAGATGTTCTCAGAACAGCTCGGCAAGATTATGGAAGTTTATATCGATGACATGCTTGTCAAATCCTCCGACGAGGATGATCACGTGGGTGACATGTGCATCTGCTTCCAAATATTGAATATTTACGGAATGAAGCTGAATCCAGCTAAGTGTACTTTTGCAGTGACTTCAGGAGAATTCTTTGGCTATTTGGTAACCAAGAGAGGTATTGAAGCTAATCCTAAGCAAATCAACGCGCTGTTAAGGATGTTGTCACCCAAAAACACAAGATAAGTACAAAGGCTGACAGGCCGCATAGCGGCCCTAACCCGATTCATATCAAAGTCAGCTGACAAATGCCTACTATTTTACAACCTCCTCAAGGGGAACAAGAATTTCGTCTGGAACGAAGAATGTGAGCTAGCATTCAAAGACCTGAAGACCTACTTGATGACGCCCCCCGTCTTGTCCAAACCACAAGAAGGAGAAACCATGTTCTACCTATGGTACATCGTGGTATCATCATACGCAATTAGCTCTGTCATCGTATGCGAAGAGCTCGGCAACCAAAAACCGATATTCTACCTCAACAAAATCCTAGACGACACAGAGACAAGATATCCAACAATAGAAAGCTAGCTCTAGAAGTAGTCCATTCGACAAGGAAATTGAGATCTTACTTTCAATCCCACTCAATCGTCGTCTACTCAAATCAACCGCTGCGCACAATCCTGCACAATCTGAACCAATCAAGAAGGCTATCCAAATGGACAGTTGAGCTCAGCGAGCACGATATAGAATTCAAAAGCAAGACGTGCAAAAAATCTCATGTGCTCGCGGACTTCCTCATAGAATTACCACCAGAGATGGAAAATGAATCGAAATATTCCGAAGCGCGATGGTCCCTATACGTTGACGGAGCAAGCTTTAAACATGGTTCAAGAATAGGCATACGACTGATCTCTCCTACGAGGGAGATGATCGAACAATCATTCAGGCTAAATTTCGCAGCTTCAAAAAACAAAGTTGAATACAAGGCGATGATAGCTGGCCTGCGTCTGGCAGCGGCAATCGGAGCAAAACAGATCAACGCTTATTGCAACTCGCAACTGGTGCCAAATCAATTCAGCGGAGAATACGAAACCAGGGATGACCGAATGGAAGCATACTTAGATGTGGTTAAAAACCTTTCTAAGGGTTTCCTAGAGTTTGACCTGATCAAAATCCGTAGAGGGGAAAATACCCCCGCGGATGCCCTAGCTGCCCTAGCATTAACAACGGATCCCCAAACGACTAGAGTTATACCCGTAGAGACCATCGACAAGCCCATCATCTCTGTGACGAAGACCGCCTGCGTCATACAGGAAACGATAGAAGAGTACAACGCGAATCTAGACCTAGAGGATATGGAAGAAGATGAGGTCCCAATGGAAGCAGACAAGGTCGAAACAAATATAGACTGGAGAATCGAGATACTTGCATATATAACAAACGGGATCTTACCACTAAAGAAGTGGGATGCCAGGAAACTCAAAGCTAAAAGTGCGAGATACACTCAGCTCGATGGGAACCTCTACAAATGGAGCTTTCGCGATCCACTGCTGAAGTGTATATTCGGACACGAAACAAGAAAAATTATAAGGGAGGTACACGACGGAGCATGCGGCAATCACTCAGAGGGCAGAGCCCTAGCATTCAAGATCGAATGATACGGTTATTATTAGCCAACTATGATCAAAAACTGTGAATATCACGCCTTGAGATGCGAAAAGTGCCATAAACATGCACCATTGATCTACCAGCCAACTGAGGAGATACAATCAATTACCGCACCATACCCCTTTATGTGGTGGTCCATGGATATAATCGACCCAATGCAAAGGTCGAAGCAGAAGCGTGTTCTACTCATCCTAGCTGACTATTTCTCTAAATGGATCGAAGCTGAATCTTTCGCTAAGGTTAAATCAGAGAATGTCGTATCCTTCATCTGGAAAACATAATCTATCACCATGGGATCCCCTACGAAATACATACTGACAACGGTCCCCAATTCACCTCAGACATGTTCAAATAATTCTGCAAAAGAATGAAGATTAACCTCACCTACTCAACACCCTACTACCCGCAAGCTAACGGCCAAGCAGAGGCCACAAACAAAACTATATTGGACGGGCTAAAAAAGAGACTGCACGCCAAAAAAAGAAAGTGGGCTGAAGAGTTAGAAGGAGTACTTTGGTCATATCGAACAACACCCAGGAGGGGAACCAACGATTCCCCATTTGCCCTAGTGTACGGCACCGAGGCAGTTATGCCAGCTGAGATAAAAGTACCAAGCCTGAGAAGGGAGCTAGCACCTCAGAATACAGACCAAAACGACCAAATGCTCATAGACATAGCTGACAATATCGATGAAAGGAGGGACCAGGCTACTATAAGATTGCAAAACTACCACAACGCCGCAACACGTTTCTACAACAACAAAAATCAAATCAAACAGTGACGATTCTCCGAAGGAGAGCTGGTGTTGCGCGAAGTCTTCCCCGCAAGGGCAGTGAAGAACGCATGAAAGCTAGGAATCAGATGGGAAGGACCGTACAAGATTTCCAAAATCGTAAAACTAGGAGTATACGAATTGGAAGAGGAAGACGGAAACGAGGAAAGACACCCATGGAATGATCAACACTTGAAAAATATTCTTCTGTTAGACATTAGCAAGTTATTGTCTTAGCACCTTTATTTACGCAATTTCTAAATCTAACTCTATGAACTACGACCAAGGCTTGATCCCCATTTTAGGGGTACGTACGCAAATCTGTTTAGGGAGTTCAGCTATATGTATCAATTCACTTTCATTGTGCCCATCTTTTCTTTTAAAATTTTTTCAAAAAATGGGGGAGATGTAACTGATCTTTCCCACCTGCCCCAGCCCGTCTCATCTTTTTATTAATATTTTCCTCGAAAAATAGGGGAGATGTAACTGATCTTTCCCATCTCGGGATTTTTTGGTCAGTCAACGAGCTAAATTCCACAGGACAAGGAAGCCAACCCGTACCACTACCTGCGCAACAGACCACGTGGGGGCTCCCAACCTCACTAACCATCCACAACGCTTTTAGTCACTTCCGCTTGCTTCTCTACCAATTTTCAGGCGAAAGCGAGGGGAGAATACCATGCCATACCCAAAACGTCTAATAAATCGGTAAAATCATCCAAACCCTTATTCGCTTTTTTCCATAATTTAACGCTTAAAACGAAAAATAACTATCCACTCACATCACATTGTATGACCTAGCCAATGTACAATACATCGCAACCCCCAGTGGGTATTAGCCTGAGCAACCCTCAACAATGTGTAAGCGCTAAAGCCAAACCCCGTCTCGCAACAATGCATTGAATTGAATCACAAACATTTTTAACAATTCAAATACTCATCCCCAATATAACATTCGACCTCTCGAATAAGTACGCTACTTTATATCGACAAGTTCAATATTAAAAAATCTAATCCCTACCAAGTGTGTAACTGGGACACCACTTATGGAAAATAACGCCAACTTAAATCCCAAAATCGACCCAGCACGAACAATACGTCCGCAAACAGCAAATAGACTCAGAGAATTCTCTCAAAGACAACCAGATTAAAAAGAAAAGCAAGCTATACGAGTAAAAGACATAAATCCAAAGTTCATACTACTAAATAAACATAAGTTTCGGGTAAAAGCCACCCCACGCGGTCAAGTTCAAAAGGAATTAAAGAGATTGGGTAAAAGCCTCCCCAGGCAGCCATGTTCAGTATTAAACGAACTTAAAGAGAAATTAAAAGTGCAAGGAAAGAGGAAGCCATAAGTAGTCACTCCGCTGCATCTTGATTGTCACCACCACGTTTGGGGGCTTCCTCCCTTGCCACGGTCGCAGCTTCCCCTATGTGAACCGCAAGATGAAGAGGATCTTTTTGGCCATTTTTTCGAACTTTATTCTTATATTCTTTTATCATTTGTAAACAAAATCTCAAAGCTATCTCACTCTTGATCAATACAAAATCTATTTCAAATATATTTGAGTCGTTGTTTTTTCCTTGTTAAGACGAAAATTGTCGAATTTCTCATAAAGAAATAATTTATAAATTACTTTGTGGATTCCTACGTCCACACCTACCCTAATCCTAAATTGTGATTACAAATCGCGATTGAGACTACTTAAATCAAACCAAGCTGGTTATATATCTAAAACTCAAATATTATTTTTAATTCTATCCAACCTAACCCAAAGAAAAAAAAATTTAGGGATATTTTTCCTCAGATTAAATTGGGATTAGAATTCATCATCAACTTTTAAAAATGTGTTCATCGTCCAATAAGAAAGCCAAATGTTACTCCATAAAATGTGGTTACAATGATCTTCATTCCATCTTTTGATTTTCTACTGACGGAACTAAAAATAGAAAAAAAATGAAAATTTGATTAAGGAGTAAGGTTCTCTACACCTCTAGAACAATCGACAACACTTTTAAAACTAAGATTGACTTTTAAATGGAAGGTGTGGCCATCAACCAAACTTTTAAGATTATTTGTCAAAAAGATAAGTCATTGTCGTGAAATCCAAAATGGTAGATTGGTGATGAACCCTAATAAGTCATTGTCGTGTAATTGTAGTTTAAAATTAATAATCGCAAGAATAGGTTATTGATGAGATAGAAAAGTTTAAGTGGTCGGATGATAAGAGATAGTAGTTTAGAAGGAAAACTAAAAAAGTAAGAAATTTGGAAGGAAATAATTTAAGTGTATATAATTTGAGGGTTTACTAAAATCAAACATATGCCATATGGAGCAATTATTCCAAACTTACTACGAATCGTGTAAAAGAGTACAAGATTATATCATTTGGATCGGATTTAAATGATAGCATGACCCTGCAACTGATGTGACCGTGATAGAAATACTTTATAAATCTCATGGAGTGGATCAAATCAGGCTCGTCTCGGGCCCATCCTCGGCCTTATCTCTTTTGTTTTTCTACTAATTATAATTATAATTCACTATAGGCTTACCAGTATAGACCTTAAAAGTGAGAAAACGAAACTACCTTATAGAGACCAAAGTCCACATCGTTACAAAAAAACTTAGTCAGTACATGATCTTATCGTTCAGTTTTTTTTGTAATATTACAAAAATTGTACATATGGTGATCTTATCGTTCAATCTTTTGAAAAGAATCTAAGAAAATTATAAGATTTAGGTACATATATTAATATAAAAACGATTAGATAAGATGAGTTGTGTGTGGATATAGATATAGAGACGAATGAGTAGTTAAGATAGTGATAGAGCTGTCTAATATTATTGAAAGGTTGGAAACAAGAAGACGCATTCTTGCTTCAAAGCCACGTTATGCGTTGCCAATTTAATCAAAACTATAGTATATACTAATTAGTATTAATATATATATATATATATATATATATATATATAAGAGATNAGAGATTTTTGTATGTATTTGTACATGTGCATGCATATGATTATATGAATAGCCATATATAGAGGGATGCATATAGAGACAGATATTGTTAGTTGGCATTGTCTCCAAGAAAACCACAAAACCTTTTTATCCTTAAATTATCCACTTTTTTGGTTATTTTGAGATTCACACATGTATATATCATCGTAAATATATTCCATGTTGTACGAAGTGTCTACATATATATCCATCCATCATTAATGTGGTTGTTTCTTTAGATAATGATGAATTTGATATCCACCATATGTCACTCGTTACATATTATGTAAAATGCATCAATAATCGATCGGTTATAAAGATTCGAACTAGTTATTTATAAATACATGTTATTGACAACTCGGTTCTTCACACACACCTATATAATATGATTATATACGGTTGGTGAGATCTGTTGAACATATTCTTGACTTGTTAGTATAATTTTTCAAAGCTTTGTTTCTTGGTATATAATTCCGTTCAGTATAAAATAAAATAAAAATCTATACGATCATTGAGCTCCCCAAAACTTATGAATACGTTTCATTACAAATTTCAAGAGAAAACGATTTGATTTGTTAGGCTGGATTAACACGAGTGCTGACGTGGCACAGAAATGTCGTAATCAACTCTGAAGAAAGAAGTTAACGGAAACAGAGACATGAATGCCTTTTCTTCTTTTTCTTTTGTGACGGCTCAATACTCTTTTATTTTATTTTAATTTGTTATGGTAGGTAGCAAGTAGGGGTGGGATTATTATATGGGGTCTAAAATTAGATCGGTTCTAAAAGTTAGGATATTCGAGAAATCTAGAGATGGATCTGGAGAATAAAATTTAAAATTTGGTCGAATCCGGATATTAAAAATTTTAGGTCCGGATATCCAGATCTGCACATATATAAATAATATATTTTAAATATATACTTTGATATATATATATATATATATGTATATCAGTTATTTTATATATTTTTAAATACATATTATGGTATTCATAAAAATATTTAATAATTTTAATATTTATTGTTTAAAAATATACAAAAAATTATTTCTTTATAATAATAATTTAAAATGTAAGTTTATAATTAATATAAGATATTTTAGAAAACAATTTTTAAAAATATAATTTTATAATTAATTTTAGATATTTTAAAAAACAATTTAAAATCTTTTGTTAATTTTTTTTTTATTATCTTCAAATACGTATACAGATCCAGATATCCTGATTTTTCAAAGAATATTCAACTATCTCATATCCAGATCTAGATATTTTTCACGGATATAGCTAATCCGAATCATCCCTAATGGTAGGTAGTTTTTTTCTCCATAAACATTTATAATTGAGAGAAGTGTCCCCTCACATCATCTAATAACCAACCTATATGGATATATACAAACATAAAGATATAGCTACTACAGTTTTATACGTACACGCCTAGATGTATTGGTACAAATGTGCATTTGCTTTAACGGCATGCTGCTCATAGGACTCCCAGATTTTTGTTTCTTACAAACTAGCTTTATATATAAGTCATACAACACTTCAATTCATAAAACTGGAAGTTTTTATTTTTCTGAAACTTAATAAAACTAGAAGTTGACCAACGCATATGTATATCAATTTATATTTTGATAAATTAATATTTTTTAGTATTCTAAACTTTTTAAATATGTTACCAAAATACCATTAATTAATCATGCTCTTTTATTGTTTTATTTTTTGTTTCTTTCATTTGCAAAAGCATTTCATGCATAATGAAATACAATATAACTGCCTTGAGAGGAGTGATTTACGCTTTAAACAAGTATTAACAACGGCTGGCTCTGGGCACCGGAAGAAACTATGGGCCAAAGGCCCGGAACTTCCAAGGTTTAGCACACAAAAAAAACAATATAACTTAATTAATATTCGATTTCCCTAATATTTCTATAAACTAATAACTTTTTGGGTCTAAAATTTGATATATGGTGCAGTTTTTATCTTTTTGTAAATTAATAATAATTATAAATAAATAATTTTTAATAAATTAATGTATTTTGGTTATTAATTTATAAAAGTTTCACTTTCCATTTGGTATAATTTTTGGCATCAGATATACTATTAGAGCGTATATTTGCTCAACATGTTCACTAACATATCCTATATTAATCATGTTTTTTACATCTATAAACTGCAAAAACACTTCATGCAGTTTATTTAGAGATATGTGTTCACTTATTGTTTAAATAATTTTTTGCGTAGATTGGCTTCAACATGTGAGTATAGTGTTTGTTGAATAATGTATTAGAAATTGTTAATAATGATGAACCAGATGTTAACATTCTTTTTTGTTATTTGTGATTGATTAGCATTATCACACGTCAACAATAAACGATATAATGGCAATGTAGTAATAGTCCTAACTATGATAAAAACACGGGTCGACGAATTTCTCCACCCCTCTATTATTGCTATTCTTCGTTTTTTCACCCGAACTTTTGACCTTTCTAATTTACATTAAAAAAATTATATTTAATATGCCACACAGACTATAAAAATTCATTATTTTTACACAATGAGTAACAATTAACCGTGCTTACCCTAGTTAACCGGAAATTATATTTTCTATAATTGCGTTTGTGATTAACCCGAATTTTTGTCAAATCTGATTTCTAACCCAATTTTGTATTTCATTGACCCAAATTTGTGTCAAAAACCCAAATTTCATCACACT
>OVAV01002106.1:0-11790 GCA_900406375.1 Iberis amara
TCTGTTCAAGGAAATATTGAGTTCCGGAATGTGTACTTCAGCTATTTGTCACGACCTGAAATTCCAATCTTAAGTGGATTTTACCTAACAGTTCCTGCTAAAAAAACTGTTGCACTTGTTGGTAGAAATGGTTCTGGAAAAAGCAGCATCATTCCTCTAATGGAACGGTTTTATGATCCGACATTAGGTACTACAACTTGTGATTAAGATGCATCACTCACTTGTTCATGGAGACAATATGCGCTGACTACTGTGAGTTTTGCTTATACAGGAGAAGTTCTTCTTGATGGAGAGAATATTAAAAATCTAAAACTGGAGTGGCTGAGAAGCCAAATAGGCCTGGTTACACAGGAGCCTGCTCTGCTAAGCTTGAGCATAAGAGAGAATATTGCATATGGTCGAGATGCTACTCTTGATCAAATAGAGGAGGCAGCTAAAATTGCACATGCACACACATTTATCAGTTCACTTGAAAAGGGATATGAAACTCAGGTAGACGCAATTTCAAAAGCTTGTTATAAAATCAATTTTGTCAGTTGGCATGAAATGGGAAATGCGTTGTTTGTCTTCTAGGTTGGGAGGGCTGGTTTAGCAATGACAGAGGAGCATAAAATAAAAATTTCGATCGCTAGAGCTGTGCTTTTGAATCCAACAATTCTTTTGCTTGATGAAGTAACTGGAGGACTAGACTTTGAAGCTGAAAAAATTGTTCAGGAAGCTCTTGATGTCTTGATGTTGGGACGGTCAACCATAATCATAGCCCGACGTCTAAGTTTGATAAGAAACGCTGACTATATAGCAGTGATGGAAGAGGGTCAGCTCGTTGAAATGGGTACACATGATGAATTGATAACTCTTGGTGGACTGTATGCTGAGCTTCTGAAGTGTGAAGAAGCAACAAAGCTTCCGAGAAGGTATGATTGCTTAAACAATTTAGTCATGTAGTGAAAAGTCATGTGGCAGAGTTTTTTTTGGACATTTATTTTCTGTTGCTATAATCTCTAGGGAGGGTGGATTTTTTTTTGTTTATTATACTTGATTAAGGAACTTTTATGCTTATCCAGGATGCCAGTTAAAAGCTACAACGAGTCTGCAGCATTTCAAGTTGAGAGGGACTCTTCAGCTGGCTGTGGCGTCCAAGAACCATCATCACCCAAAATGATGAAGTCTCCATCTCTTCAAAGAGGTAATGGCGTGTTCCGTCCCCAGGAAGTGTGTTTTAATAATGAAGAATCACCCAATGATCATAGCCCTGCACCTGAGAATATGGGCTTGCCTCTGGATGATGCTGATAAAGAGCCAACTATCAAAAGGCAAGATAGTTTTGAAATGAGGTTACCAGAACTTCGTAAAATTGACGTTCAGTGTCCACTACAAAAACAAAACAATACAGATCCAGAGTCCCCAGTTTCACCCTTTTTGACATCAGATCCTAAAAACGAGCGTTCCCACTCTCAGACATTTAGCCGTCCTCTTTGTTCTTCTGATAGCACTACAGCAAATGGTAAGGTGGCCAAGGATTCTCAACACAAGAAGTCACCTTCTTTTTGGAGGCTGGCACAGCTTAGTTTCCCAGAGTGGCTTTATGCTGTATTAGGGAGTGTAGGTGCTGCCATCTTTGGTTCTTTCAATCCTCTTCTGGCTTATGTCATTGCGTTGGTAGTGACAGCATATTATACGAGCAAAAGAGGCCATCTACGGGAGGAGGTTGACAAATGGTGTTTGATAATTGCCTGCATGGGAATAGTGACAGTTATTGCCAATTTCTTACAGCACTTCTACTTTGGTATAATGGGGGAGAAAATGACGGAGAGAGTTCGGAGGATGATGTTCTCAGGTACGGAAACAGTTATTCATTTTGTTCACCACATTTTAACTACTTTCACTTGCGTCACTTAACTAATATCCCTGGTGGTACAGCAATGCTGCGTAACGAAGTTGGATGGTTCGATAATGAAGAGAACAGTCCAGATACATTATCCATGCGCTTAGCAAATGATGCTACTTTCGTCCGAGCTGCCTTTAGCAACAGGCTTTCGATATTTATCCAAGATAGTTTTGCAATTATAGTTGCGCTTTTCATCGGGTTACTGCTTGGTTGGCGTTTGGCCCTTGTTGCTTTGGCAACTCTGCCAATACTCACACTTTCTGCCATTGCTCAGGTTTGCATCGTTCTTCTACAAGATTTCTTAAAAAAAATTCCTATTTAATTAGTCAATGTTTGTTTATCAAGTCCTCACACTACATTATAACCGCCTTCAAAACGAATTTGCAGAAATTGTGGCTTGGTGGATTCTCAAAAGGTATCCAGGAGATGCATAGAAAGGCATCTTTAGTCCTCGAGGATGCTGTTAGAAACATCTACACTGTTGTTGCTTTCTGTGCTGGTAACAAAGTCATGGAACTCTACAGGATGCAACTCCAGCGGATACTCCGACAGAGCATTCTCCATGGGGTTGCTATTGGTTTTGCGTTTGGCTTCTCACAGTTTCTTCTTTTCGCCTGTAATGCGCTCCTCCTATGGTTTACTGCCTTATCTGTTAACCGCGGGTATATGAAGTTGACCACGGCAATAACTGAGTACATGGTTTTCTCTTTTGCTACATTTGCCCTCGTTGAGCCATTTGGATTAGCACCATATATTCTCAAGCGCCGTAAGTCTCTCATATCAGTATTTGAGATCATAGATAGAGTCCCTACGATTGAACCAGATGATAACGCTGCCCTCAAACCGCCTAATGTCTACGGAAGCATTGAAATGAAAAACATCGACTTCTGCTACCCAACTCGACCTGAAGTAGTAGTATTGAGTAACTTCAGTCTCAAAGTCAGTGGCGGACAAACCGTAGCTGTGGTTGGTGTTTCGGGTTCTGGAAAAAGCACAATAATTTCACTGATAGAGAGATACTACGATCCAGTTGCTGGTCAAGTCCTACTAGATGGGAGAGACTTGAAATTATATAACTTGAGATGGTTGAGAAGCCATATGGGTTTGGTTCAGCAAGAACCCATAATTTTTTCCACAACGATCAGAGAGAATATCATATATGCAAGGCATAATGCGAGTGAAGCTGAGATGAAAGAAGCAGCTAGAATCGCAAATGCCCACCATTTCATCAGCAGCTTACCTCACGGTTACGACACACATATTGGAATGAGAGGCGTTGAACTTACTCCAGGACAGAAGCAGAGGATAGCGATAGCACGGGTAGTGCTGAAGAATGCTCCTATCATTTTAATAGACGAAGCTAGCTCATCCATTGAATCCGAATCAAGTCGGGTTGTGCAGGAAGCTCTTGACACATTGATAATGGGGAACAAAACGACGATTCTAATAGCGCATAGAGCAGCTATGATGAGACATGTAGACAACATTGTGGTTCTCAATGGAGGGAAAATAGTAGAAGAAGGTACACACGATTCTTTAGCAGCAAAGAATGGATTGTATGTACGATTAATGCAACCACATTTCGGTAAAGGCTTACGCCAACATCGACTGATCTAGAATTTGGAGTCCCATGATTCTCTCTCAAGACCTGATATCATCTGTAGCAAATAGATCTTGTAGGTTTAGATTTTCACGGTTTCAACATCTGCTCATTCTTTTCTGGAGACGAAGCATCAGAGAGGTCATGCTCATTGCTTCGCTATCCGAGGTATATCAATTTTGTTTATTCAATCCAAACAAGGTTTGAGGAGGCTGTATTTTTTAGTGTTTGTCTGTGTGCCAGTTAGTGATTGCAAAACAATGATAATGTTATTTGTGTAAAGAGTTGTGTAAATGTATATTCACTTATTATTGCAAAAGTAGACAAGATTTGTGGTTCAAAGAGACGAGAAAATAGGGAGACCTGGCAATGTAGCTCCAGAATCGACAATATATGTATTCCCAGAGACATATTGAGAAGAGTCGTGAATAAGATAGCGAACGAGAGAGGTAAGTCCCGGATCCACGGTCTGTTGCACCTGTAACGGGACAATGCGGTATTGCACCTTCTTGAGCCACTCTTTCTGCAGAAGACTTTGTGTGATCTCCGACTTAAAAAGCCCAGGTGCAATCGAGTTCACTCTGATGTTGTAAACACCTAACTCCCTAGCCATCAACCTCGTCATAGTGTCAACACCGCCTTTGGAACAAGCATACGCCAGTCCACCGGGCAATAAACCCCGGTGAAGCCCGGAGATCGATGATATGTTTATCACCGAGCCACCGCGTTTAGCATCTCGCATTAAAATGCAGACGTATTTGGAGACTAACCAAGTTCCAGTTAAGTTTGTTCTGAAGACTCTGTCCCACTCGTCCTCAGTCAACTCCAAACTCGATTTGACATTGCCTCTGATTCCAGCATTGTTGATCAACACATCGATCTTTCCAAAGACTTCCCAAGCTTCTTTTACAGCTTTTTGAATGGTGGCTGCGTCTGATGCAACGTCAAGCTCAAGAGCTGTGGCTAATTGGATTCCTGTTGAATTGAAGCTATTGATTTCAGAGCAGAGAGATTTAAGACGATCGACACGACGAGCGGCTGCGATAATCGTACAACCAGCTTTGGCCAAATCAAGACAGATCTCTCGACCTATACCAGAGGAAGCTCCTGTCACAAGAACTACTTTGTCTTTAATCTCATACCATGGCTCCAATTGTTTCAAAACCTGCTTCTCTCCCTAAAAAGGGTAAAACAAAAATCAAAGTAATTTTCACATTAAGAAGATAAAAATTGCATTAAAAAAAAAGAAGCAAGTGAATTGGGAACTGAGAAGGAAAAATATCTTACAGATTGATGATTGCTCATATTGTGTTCTTGATATATGTGATCGGAAGATAAGGAGAAAGAAACACATAAATAAGTTTAGATATAGATTTCTCCGTCACCAAAATTACATTAAAATTGAACGTGATTCATGTTACCACAAAATTGATCAGCTTTTTATCATCTTTTATTATATTCAGAAACTATTTTTCGTCAAGTATTAGATCCGATCTTTCAAAGCGGTATGATTTTCTTCTCTTTCTATAAACAAGAAAAAAAAAACATTTTTTTGTTTTTTTTAAAATTATAAAGTATCTCACGGACGATAAAATAACTTGGTTACAGTGTAAGAGAATCATGAAAGAAATCGTATATTATTAAGTTTTGTTAATCTAGTCTTTATTTGTCAAATGTGTTTAAAGTTTGTTTAATATGTAGGATAAATTAAACCCGATTGAACCGGATCAGAGAAGCTGCAATATGATTTGAACCATGAAAAGAAAATTATAGAACATCCAAAAATACCATACATAATCTCCGAGTCCAAAAATGAACAAAAATTTAAAACACCAAGGAAGAGAGAAACCAACAATTCTGCTTTTTACCCCAAACGTAAAAGGATGACACAAAATTAGATGATTCCGATTTTGTTAGCAACATCCAAAGCATCATAATCAGGAGTCAACCTCACATACGCCTTCTTCGTTCCATCAGGCCTACAACAACAACAACAAAAGAACATTCATCATTCATATTTGAGATTATAAGAACCAAACCAAACTCATTCAAGTGTTGTTGTTTACCTAATGAGGGTATTGACTTTCTTGGTCTGAATGTCATACATTTTCTTGACAGCATCTTTAATCTTCTTCTTGTCAGCACGGATGTCAACAATGAAGACTAAAGTGTTGTTGTCTTCAATCTTCTTCATTGCAGATTCAGTAGTGAGTGGGTACTTGAGGATTCCGTAATGATCCAATTTGTTCCTTGGAGGTGCGCTGATTCGTGAGTATTTTGGTGTCCTAGGCTTTGTCAATGTCTTTGGCCGATGAAATGTCACTTTTGTCCTGATCTTCTTATCCTTCTTCTTGAATGTTTGGCCTGATTTCACTGCTTTCGCAGCTTTCAAGGCTTTAGCCTTTGGGTCAGCCTTCTTAGTGACATCAACTGCCACAAAACAAAAATTAAGAGATTACAAATACAACTCTATGACATTTTTGGAAGAAACTGAACAAGACATGTTTGCACTTCCAACTAAAAAACTGGTTACATTACAAGCTTTGTTCTATACGCTAAAAAGATTCAAAGCAAACCAAATATCAAAAGGAAAAGACGAACCTTTAGCTGGAGACATTACTCAAAAGAGATCCTTTTCCACGAAACCTGCTAAATCCATAAAATAAAATCAGTTTTTAAAACAGTATTCTCCATAAGCCTACTTCAGAAAATCACAAACAAAAGATATAAATTATTGGAGATAACATTTCCGGGAGTTTGGAACCTCATATTCGTTTCCGGAGAAAATAACAGAATATCAATTGTCTCAAGAAACAGTATATCATTCAATAGCCAGAACACGAAGAAGGCAAAAGAGGGATCGAGAAATGAACGAACCTGAGCGGCGAAACAGAGACTCTAGATCAAGTTTTCAAGTGGCTGGAGGTTTTATCTATTGTAGGGAAGAGAGGATGAAACGAACAAAAGTTAAACCCTAGATCCATGCCTTTTGGGCCTCAATTAAAGATGTGGGCCTCCTCTCAAAACAAATTAATAACCCACCTTATAATCTTATGACTTGGTTTTTTTTTTTAAAACATCATTTCAATAATATTAACGGTTTTACAGCGTCATAATACATAAATTACGACATCAGCAGAAAGATGAACCATACAATAAAGACGATAAATAACACAAGAAATAAATTTACACGACGCTTTCGGTACAGATAAGTCTTACCCGTTTCCTTCTTTGAAACCAATCTTATTCTAGTCTGATTCATAGGCCATATTGGCATGTTTAACAACCTCCAAATAAACCATATTATTTTTGTTGCAAGTTCTGAACTATTGACAATTTGATACCAATCATTCTGCATCAGAATTCATTGTCGACAAGTCGATTTTAAAATAAATCCACCTTGACCCAACGAAATCTTTACTATAACAATATTTAGTTGCTTCATATCTTCGACTTTAACATATACAATTTCCAATATTTTCCACGGCCATAGCGATTTGAGATTTCGATAGTGATAAAACATACTGTATATATACATTGGAAAAACACCGGAGAAAATGTTACATATGCTAAACATCAATCGCCGAAAAACACTGATAACTAAACCATTGTAACAAAATATGCTTTTATATACTTAATTAGATAGAAAAAACAACGAAGGAAGAAGTGTGGCCGACGTCGGAATCAACGCGGGCCAACGAAAATGTTGTCTTTGATGACAATCGGCTTTTCAATCGTCAATGTCGAGTAATCTTATGACTTGGTTAATTATAAATGTCATCGCATGATATAATGATAATAAAGTTAATATATAGCATAGTTTGGATATCAAGTCTATTTTCTACACTAGAATCAATTTTTTATATAAATTACTTTCTTCAATTTTGAGATTAGGTAACTCATATATGTTATCACAAGAGATCAAGGCCCGTTATTTTTTCCGAAGATCGATATATCAGTGTAAGTTAAATGTTAACTTACTTTGTACACGGTAATGTGGACTATAACAATTGTTGTATTGAAATTATAGTCTGCAAGTTTAAAATATATATTCTTTCAAAAATATATATATTTATTAAATTCAGAAATATTTCAGAAAATATATATTTTACACTGTTCGTTTGATGTATAAATTAAAATATACACGAGAAATATTCTTTTTCACAAAACAAAAATTACGAGAAAAAAAAGAGAAATTTTCTCGAAGCCAAAATAGTCAAGACAACAGTAAATGAAGAGATAAGACAGTAATAAACTAAATTAACTGTTAGATTAGGCTTCAAAAGAACACAAAACCTACATGAATCCGTAAAAGAAAGTTAATAAAACAAAAAAAAAAAATCTATAGTTTATGTAAACATTGTAAGAAGTCCATTATCTGAAATCCTCTTATAGATTATCTAATCTTACAATTTTATCTGAGAATGCTAACAAATGGCCCTTGACGATAATTTAAATGTGGAAGAAGTAGAAGTTTTGCAACTGTACAATAGACTTTTGTTTCCTCAACATCAACTTCCATAAGCTCATAGAGATACATACCTGCATCAGAGGTCAACCAACCACAAGGGAGAGATCTAGTTTATGAGAATTTGTGGTAACTTAAGCTTATGAGTGTTTCATTCCAACCATTTATACTCAAATCAAATCCTTGACCAGATAGTGCAAAAACAAAAGCCATAGAGGGAACTAGTCTAGTCGTGGGCATTTTGACCGAACCGAATTTGCTAAAATTAACCAAATAAACCGAAAATTAGCCAAAAATTAACTGAAACGAAATATATAATTCGGGCGAAAAAATATAACAACGAAAACCGAACCGGACCGAAATTTTGTTCGGTTTAATTCGGCAAAAAAATTTAATAACCGAACAAACTGAATGGCCACCCTAAAGGGAACTAATTATAAAGAGATTACGTTCAGAAAATGTCTCACCTGATTTGAGTTGAAGGAATCAGTGGAAAAAAGAAGAAGAGAATGTGTCAGATGTTGCGGGAGGGTGCTATAGTGCACTCAGCAGTGCAAGAAACTCTGTCTGATCCTCAGCTTCTCTAACTATCTGTTAACAAAAGGAGAACAATGCAAACATTAGAGACTTAACTTCGAAACATCACGCAAAGATACACCTCTTGAAATCACAAGGATCGAACTTTACTGAACATTTAATAGAAGTAAAAGCTCAAAATCCTGTCTTATTACCTTCACAGGGGTATCTTTAGGCAACTCCATCTTAGACAAAATGGCTTCACCGATCTCTACCCAATCGATATTCTCCAGAGTGTCCATCGCTTTGTTGCTATCTAACATAGAATAGTTCTTATCGAAACGGAATGACTTTCCTATCCAAATATACAACATCCAACTACTGGTTTCTCCTACATCATCACTTGGCAATGAAATTGCTATAACAGATTCCGAATCTAAGTTATCTCTATTCAGTTCTGTAATCATCTCCATACTTGGCCACCTACATGCTAAATGCTGGCCCAAATCACCACTTCCTGATTCGTCTTTATCAGAGGAAATCTTTTCCTTCTGTTGCAATTCTGGATCTACATTTCTATCAGAAGGTACTGTCCCTTTGCATTCACTTACTGGATTTAGATTACCATCTCTAACACCTTCCAAATCGAAGACAATGTCATTGCTATCATCAGGCGGTATAGTGAAACTAGTCGTGCCTCTGTTGGGGGGATCAGCAAAACCTGGAAGCTTGAAAGACCCTTTCAGATTACCTCTACGCTCTGCAAGAGACGGCGAAGCCTTTCTATTTGGTGACGGCTCTATATTGACACCTCGAGATTCTTTAGGAGACGAATGGAGAGATAGGTTGGAAAAGTTGGGCAATGTCAAAGATGGTGGAATACAAGGTCTTAAAGACGAGGGCCCCGAAGTTCGTGAGAAACTCTTTAGGTTATTGCCTGAATCGGAAGAGTGAAAAGGAGATGAAGCAGATGATGATGATGATGAAGGTGAGCCTGATGCATGTACAATCATCATTGAATCAGAATAGACCCTAGAAAGCGGCGTTTTGGAGACAGGACGGAAACCCTTTTCAAACCTTGATGCAAACTTGCATTTCAGTGAACTCCAACTGTTTTCCCTTTCAGGAAGATGAGTCTCGTGTTCGTTGTTCGATGATGCTAGAGTCGGCACAAAACCTCCCTCGATTGCTTTATGAAAAATCTCAAACTCCAGATCATACGCATCGACCTTTCTCTCACCCGGTTGAATTTTAACAACCGAGTCCCCAAGCATAGGCAAAATACTTGAAAAAGCATCCCAGTAATAAGTAGGCTCCTCGCCTTCTCGGACAACCATAATCGGAGCTTCAACTTTCTCATATCGAGCAATCTGACAAACAGCAGCTTTCGCGTCTCTTTCCATTATACTTTCGCATTGCCTACCAACCCAGATGTAAATCGCAGAAGGTAATTGAATGATAAACGCACCTCTTGAATCCAGAGAAGACGGACATGGATCATTCAATAGCTTCGGAACAAGATGCAGAGGATCATAAGGAGAATGTGGAGACATTTTATACATTCTAAGTAAAGAAGTTGGGCTAAGCGGGAATGCATGAACCCTCTTTTGGCATTGTAACAATTGACAAGCAAAGCCCATGTTAGGATCAGCAATACTTCTAGCAGACTTCACATACTGAAACGCATCATCGAAACTCTGCCCTTCTCTCCACATTAGATATGCTATTACCAACGAGGTAGACCGTGAGACCCCTTGACAACAATGAACAAAGATCCTTCCACTTTGCTCTCTAACATCTTCAAAGTAATCAAACACGTCGTAAAGTATACTAGTTATATCCTCTGATGGACTATCTTGTAACCATAATGACCGGTAACAAAAATCAGACTTGAAATATTCCGGACAGATAAAACCAACGCAGTTCAGGATGTGTGTGATTCCATTTTTCTTCAATATGTTCTTGTCTTTCGCTACAGCATCTCCGCCTACATATATATGATCAGCGACTTTTGAACATTCTTTATCAAAGTAAGCAATCTTCTCCCTTTTAGCTAGACCGGATGTCTTATCTGGGACTCGCTGCTGCGTTGATGATAAATCAAGCTTCAATCTCTCCCCGGTTTTGTTCCCGCTAGGTGTAGGTGGATGAGGCCATTCACCTACGTCATCAGAGCCTGCCTTAGGCCACTCATCTAAGCTCCTTCTAGAAATAGAAAGAGGTTGAAGTGGTGGCAAACAAGCTCTAGCTTTACTGTTATGATGTGAACGAGGTGTTAAAGGAGCAACCGGGCATCTTCCACTCGACTCAGAACTATTAACACACGGAATGTTCAGATTTTGCTCGACGCTCTGAGACGCAGTACGTGAAGCAGACCACGAAGCAGATCGCCAAAACATTCTCTTTGAACCAGGAGGAGGAGGAGGAGCCTCATCATTCCCCATCCCATCCTCTCTTCCCACCATTCAATCTTTATCTCAGATTACAAACACAAAGACTTCACTTTTATCCCCAAAAATCCAACTATTTCCTCACAACATCTAATGTAACCTAAACTAAACTGATATCTCCTTCTTCCATAGACTCTTTAACTTCAGTAATAGCTTAACTCCACATATGGTTTAACAATTAACAATTAAGCTCCCAAGAATCCATCAGTCTATGCCAACTAAAACCCTAAAAAACTTACCAAATTAGGGTCCAGTATCAGATCAAACACGAATTAGTCAAACTGCAGAATAAGAAAACACACACAATCATCAGAATTAACAAATCCCACGAGAAAGAGCTAACAATAACAATACACTGTGTGTGACCAGACGATTTCAAGCGATTCCAAAACCCACAAAAAAACTCAATTAAACCATAAATATCTCTATGAAAAGGCAATACAGAAGCTAGAATCTTAAAAAAGAGACAAAATTTTAAACTCGTAAAAACAGAAACCTAGAATCTAATACGATGAAGAAAACCAAAAAGGGCTTGAGAAATTCTCTTGGTTTTTCCTCAGAAGATGTTGATATGAGAGAGAAGATCAAAGATTTGGAACTTACGGAGTGTGGAAGATTGATAAAGCCGTCAAAGTTAGATCCTTTTTTTAATTTTTCTTGTGTAGAAGAGAGAGATTGAACGAAGAACATAAAAGAGAAAGACGAGAAGTGTGAGAAAGCAGTAACTTTTAATATAAAAATAAATAAATCATTTTTTTGGTAAATTATAAAGTATTACTATAACCGATTAGTTTAATTAATTATTTTCTCCTGATTAGCTGCACGAAATTGAATCTTCAATATATTAAAAGACAAACATTTTAGTCCT
>OVAV01002107.1:0-11784 GCA_900406375.1 Iberis amara
GAGATTTCACAAGTTGCCCCGAAAGAGAGAGAGATCGATCCGTGATGAAAATGGGGTCGATCCAAGGTGAAAATGGGATCGATTCAAGGTGAAAGTGGGATCGATCCATGATGGTGTGGAGATCGATCNCGTGGCTTGAATGTGGGATCGATCCGAAGGATGAAGTTGAGATCGATCCAGAGGTGAAATGAGATCGATCCAGGCTTAGGCTGAGATCAATCCAGGTTGAGTGTGGCTCATGGGTGGGATCGATCCAAGCTGAGTGTGGATCGATCCAGGCCTTGTGCTGGTCCATTCCATAATTTCTTCTCCTTTTCTGAAATTTCACAATTCGTCCTGAAAACTCCTGAAAGCCCTGAAAAATCTCCAAAATGCGTGCATATGCGAATACTAATGCAAAAATCCCTAAAAATCACAAACTTACTAAAAACGACTATAAATGTGATATATGCACACCTAAAGACCTCAAAATTAATGCTAAATGACATCTAAAAACCATGAAAATTCAGAGTCATCAGTGTGCTCGAGTTCAGGTTCTTCACGTTTTCAAGCTATTCTTTGTGGCTTGGCGTTGGAATGTCTCTCCCTCTTTCAGGGATCGAAAGATTTTGTTTTCTTTAGATTCAAGAGAGGCTGTAGAGGCTATAACCAATGCTTCTGATTGGCCAAAGTTTGAGTACCAACTCGACTCTATCGTTGCATTTTTGGAGTGTTTCAACTCAGCTTCGTGCATCGACATTTTACCCCGTGATAATAAATGTGCAGCTACTATCTCATTCAGTGTAACCAATGAGGGCAGGATACAATCTTATTTGGCTCGTTGGCTCCATCGTGGCTGATCACAGAGCTTCAAGTGGAGGAGCCCCTGTTTCGCCTTCAATCGGGAGTGACTTTATAATAGTTACTCTGTTTTTCTCTTGTCTCTGTTTCTTATAGTTTTCTTTTATTTTAATTGCAAGACGTTAAAAAATATATTTTCATAAATTCAAAATTGAATTTCAATCATTCCTCGAAGCAATAAAAAAGTCCTAAAACCTAAATCTAACAATCCAATTAATCAATTCTAACAGTCCTACATCTAACAATCCTAAAAATTAACAATCCAAAACTAACATTTCATCAATCAAAATTCACTAAAATCCCTAAAACCTAAAACTAACAAATCCTAATGACTAAATCAAACCATTTAAACACATACCTTAGGTTGAATGGTTGTTTGGGTTGGTTGGATCGCTTTGGTTGATTATACTGTCAGTAATCCGTCATTTCTTCTAAAAATTTATTACTCTGTTTCCAAAATTACCGACGGATTCCAAAATGACGACGAAATAGTGACATATATGCATGCAAATTATTTGGCTCAAAAAACATGGATTAGAGACAAACTCTATATGAAGATCGTCAATATCTATTTTTGGTGTTATTCATAAAAACCGAAGATCTTCGTATAGATTATATCGATTAAAAAATGATTAAGGGTTTAGGGTTTTGCATTTATAGTTTACCAAAGTACAAAACAGTTTTGTGAACAACAATACTTTGTACAAGACTAAATAATCATATTAAACATAAGATTTTTTGAAATTCTGAAAATAGTATACATAACTCACGAGTAACACATATTATAATCTCATGAACAATTTGTTCATAGCGTTTAAGCTTTCAAAATTTATGTGTTTTTGAAAGAAGAAAAAAAACATGTTTTTTCTTATTGATCTGTCATTTTTTTGTCGACAATATAGGGTTGTAGATTAGAGTATAAACCTATAAGGGGTACAACAATTCTCACAAAGGGCAAGATACATGTCCATGAAGGATAAATCCTCTCAAGAAGAGAGGAAAGAACTACTCCAAAACGGAGTGGGACACGTCCCAAAGAGGGACCACAGATTCTAGAAAAAAATATCTTCCTTGACCGACGTATACTCCTGATAACCATAATCGGTTTACGACCGTTATGGCATTCTAGGACAGGATATGTATCCCATAGTTCTACTCCTCCCAATCTAATAGCACTAAATTGATGACAATAGCAAAAAAAGATAATAGAAAAAATAGGAAATAACAAATAAAAGAAATACATAAAAAGAAAATATTAGACAAAACCCAAAAAGTAAAAGTTTGTGGACTAAAAGACCACGTGGCCCATTATCATAAGCCATATATCCGAAATCTGGTGAATCACCACTATCAACCATTCGCCGATCAAGTTGCAGCGCACCACAAACAATTGATCGAGCAAGTAGCCAAACAGCACCATCCATACTTCTATGTCGGTGCATGCATCCAAAAGTGAAGCTCCACCACCGCCGATCAAACGTCAGGGACCAGAACCACCACCACCGAGAGATCCTCACCTTAAGCCAAATCAACCCGCCAAACCGGAAGTCATCGCCGATGCACCAAAAACAGTCCACTCTACGATTGAACCATCCTCGTAATGGAAACCCCTTCTTGAACAAAGCGCAGAAGAGCAAGCTTCATGTTAAACGCCAGCTTCGGCTAATGATGACCACAATCGGACTGTGATATCACTGTTGGAGGCAGTGGCGGTCCCTGAAGTATTTTTTACCTAGTTCAAATATAATTTTTATCAACTGTCTTTTATAAAAATATATAATCAAATTAAATATATTTTTGGTTATTTTTACAATGAAAATAATATGTCAGATTATACAAATTGGTTTATAAAATATAATACTTATTTATCTTTTAATTTTATTACATGTAAAATATGTACAACATTTTTAATTTTACAAATAAATATTATTTAATTTAGTTTTATACCATATTCTTATTCTTAATTCAACGAATATGATAATTTTTATAAAATATTGGTGTTTATCCACACATATAAAACATAGTTATAATTTATTAAAATAATATGTTATGCTTTAAAACTAAAACGACAACTTAAATGATTTTTAGTCTTATCATATAATTATTCTAAAAAAATATAGGCTTTTTTACCATTTATGCCATATTGGCACCAAGTTTTATATAAAATACCATAATGACATTTGTTTGTATGGAATGCCATAAACGCTCTGTTTATGGTAGTGTACAAATGTCGATCCTGCCCCTGCTTTTGGCAATGAGTTTGGCGAGAATTCTATTGTCAAGAAAAGAGCATTAATTAGCCTTTATGATGATTTGACATTTTTATAAGGAAATATTAATTAAATGAAGAAGCTCAAGGTTGAATGCACCATTAGTTGTGACTTGGTGTCCAGCTCAACCTCTGTTGCAACAAAGAAGGTAAGCCATTATTTTTTTCGTATGTGTGTTGTTAGCTTGCTTGAGGTGCAAGTAATAAGTCATTTTAGTTTAGATGGACCAGTTTGTATGAAACGATGGACCATATCAAGTTCTTTTTTTTGGGACAAGATGAACGTGACTAGTGTGTTGTGTTGACGATTTTGAATAGTAGATTAGGTAGATGGATGGTGCTTCTCTGTGTAAAATTCTTGTTGATGCTATTTCAGAGTAAATGGACAATATTTTGTAATAATGGTGGACAAGTTTCTGTGTCAGAAATATGATTTTTTGCAATTGTCTTAGTGGACTTGTTTGTTGTGAATGAGGGACTGAAGCTATATATGTCCATAAAGGAGCAAGTTGGCGTGGACAATCCTGGAAAAGAGTTAGTTATTTTCTCCACCAATTGTGAATCTTGAGAAAAATGCTGATTTGGGTGGAACATACGAAGATGAAACCTTTCTAGAGACGGTGGACGAACTTGAAATGAGACACATAGAGTGTAGTAGGTTTAATGATACACATGGTGGTCCGATTAGACAAGATGCTTCTGGTAGTGGACATAATATTAGTGCCCATGGACAAAAATCGTATACATGTGGACATGATCCGTGCGAAGGTGGACACCAACGTTATTATCACCATTTGAGGACCTAAATGTTGGAAATTAGATATCCCAAGGAGTGCTACAATTGATAATTTGACTTCAAATGGTATAGAGGATATGTGGAGTTTATCCATAACGATGTAGGAGAGGAGAGTGAATATGAAGTTGTATTATATGTTGTATGTGAAACACCAACTTTAATATCACAATTTATTATGTCAACAACCCATCTAAGTACAAATATTAATGGGAACTTAAGTAATAATAATTTTTCAGCTACCAAACGACATTAGATGAGGGAAAGCGTGGACCCCTATATGCATATTAATTGGTGGACATAAAATATTGTAGGCATACTTTAGGTAATTAAATTTTTTCCATTGCATCTGTGAATTGTGAAGCCATCTGCACCAAAATGCTTAATAGTGTACCAAATACTGAAGATTTGAGATAGTTTAATGTTGTCGTTCCTTCAAGAGCGTCCATCAGGTCAAGCAGATATTCGGGTTTCGAGTACGAGTTAATCCTATCGTCTGGAGGATATCGGCCAAGCGCATACAACCTATGAGGAAGGCATGAGGCATCAAACGTTATCGCTTGCTTGTTGTGGACATGATATGTTATAAAGCTTTTGAGTTTTAAGGTATTAGCTTGTGATTTTCTAAGGTCATCCCATGTTGATTGTGGACAGGATCATGTATTGGTGTCGACATAATGTTCTGCAATGTATGAATCAAATCAGATGATCGGGTTTTTGGTCCACCCGGTTTGCGTCGCTCTGGTGGACAGTATTTGGATCCAAATCTGGTGCTTCTATGTACGAATCTGTGCGAGTCTGGTGGACATGATTTGGATATGTCCCTGGTGCTTCTGTTGACGAATCCTTGCTAGTTTGGTGGACAGTATTTAGATCCAATTATGGTGCTTCTGTGGACGAATCTGTGCGAGTCTGGTGGACAGGATTTGGATATGTCCCTGGTGATTCTGTGGACGAATCTTTGCGAGTCTGGTGGACAGTATTTGGATCCGTCTCTGGTGCGTCTGTAGACGAATCTGTGTAATTTTTGCGAATTTGTGTAGTCTGGTGGATAGTATTTTCTCTGATAGTATTTTGATCCGTTTCTGGTGCTTCTCTGTATGTGAGCCTTGTGGACAGAATTTGGCTGCACTTTTTGTGGACGACTCTATGTGAGCCTGGTGGACAAAGTCACACTTTCTTATATAATTAAATATGTTCATTGATTTTACAATATGGACATTAATTACAACCATCAAGTATGTCCCATCGCATTGAAAATGATGGACATAATTTCGATTTCTTAATAAGTTGACATAACGTCATTTAAATGTGATGGTGGACATATATTAACACCATCAAGAATGTCCACGAGATTAAAAAAAGTTATCACATTTTCGTCATTGTTGTGATAAATCCTACATCCTTTTTTACCATTCGTAACCACAAAACAACACAATTATTTCATTCATTCAACGTCCATGAAAGACGTGATGAAGCTTTCAAGAATTCGATCTAGTGCAAGACGTGATTGAACCACTCTCTTTAAGGTTCACAAGCTTCACGGATCCGTCAACGAGACCGAAGACCCTAAACAGAGCTTGAATGTTAACAGCCACAACGTCACAGATCTCCACCATTTTCTTTAGCGTCTCCGGTAGAATCTCGCCGCCGACGCTAACATCCATCTCGAATTCGAATCTCTCAAATCTAGGATATCGGAAGAAAGAATTGGATCACATGGATAACGTTGCCCTCGACATATCCTCATCTTATTCTGAGAGAGAAATTTTATAGAGAGAGAGTGCAAAAGTTATTAGGGAAGAAGAATCAAAATGATTGTGTTTAAAAAAATTAAAATAATTTTAAAATAATTTTAAAATAATTTTCTTTGATTCATCGATCAGAGTAAGAAGGGCAACAAAGTAAAATGGTTTGACATGACATATGGTAGTTTCTCTAAAATCAGATCATTATGATATTTGTGGTAAAGTAGCCGAAGATTATGGTATATTAAGTAATTTTCTCAAAAATATATATGTTCAAAAATAAAGAATTTTTTTGTATGGTTTGAAATTTTTTTTTCAAAATTAATAGTTGAAAGGAAAACAAGAAACAACAAAAACACTAAAAGTTCAAGAGAACGTAATAGGAAATAGAGCCAAAATTTATAATTTTAAGGTGTAGATGAGTCAAAATCTATAATTTTAAGGTGTTCAAACATTAGTCTTTCATTCTAAAATGCAACATTTCAACTTAGAAGAAAAAAAGCAACATAACGCATTGAAATCTTGAAAATTTTGAGTAGATCACTTGACCCACCTACTCAAAGGGTGGGTCCGCCCTTGGTTGGAGGAGACAAACTAGTGAATGCCTGGAGGATGACGCAAGCTAGCCGATTCCGACATCGGTGAAGAAGACCTAGGGATGGTGGAACGAATCAATAACAACAAAAAGGGTGATTGAGCAGCCACCATTTTATCCGCAAGTAGATACCGATTACAAAACTCGGTGTCGGCGTTATATCGGATGCTGGCCTACAAAAGGAACCAAAGTACGAAGAGACTCGCATGAGAGGTCTTAGAGAGAAGGAGATGTAGTGAAAGAGAGAGCTTTTCGATCTTCTTAATAATATATAATTTTAAGTGGTTTAGAAAAGGCTGTTATATTCACCTTTTGATCTGAGTTCCCCTCATAAATCGGAAGTCTCACATTTCTAGTGATTGTAACTGAGCCTCCGCAATACATGACGGGAAAGAGTCCTTGCTGTTTATGTGATCACACTGTCAAATTTAAAAGTCGCATTGGCAATCTTGTGAACCTTCGAGGTCTTTGTGAGAAACTTTGCGTTCGCTGTGTCAATTAAACACCACAGTGTCTCAAAGTTCCTTGTTCTCTGATGAAGTGGGAGTATGGTTGCGTGCTCTTCAGCTTACCACACACAACGTGTGGTATTATGCTTCTAGTTTCTCCTTAAAACAAAGAAGTATTATATAAATCAACATATTTAAAATATGTTTTTGAGTATCAGAGTAACTTATAGATCAGAGAGCCTCGAACTTGGTGAGACTAATGAAAAGGAGACGGAGGAAGGTTTACAGATTGTTATGAGTGAAGCCCCAGTTCATCATGTTGTAGCCGTCGGGACATATTTAATTGGGACTTCTACACGTGGAGTAGAGTCCCATGGATTGGGCGATTCTCCAGCGTAACTGAGTGCCCCCGTAGTTCGTTTGATATTGATAGTTAAGATGATGAATTGTATTCTTTGGAATTATCGGGGGCGACTAAACCTACTTTTAGATGTGCAATAAGGTATATTGTGAAGAAGTTCAAGACGGATATGATGGCGATATTTGAAACACATGCAAATGGAAAGCGAGCAAGGAGTATTTGTCATGGGTTGGGGTTTGAAAACTCGTTTCGTATTGATGCGGTCGGCCAAAGTGGTGGATTGTGGTTACTTTGGAGATCGGAGGTGGGTGCGGTAGACATTTTACACTCGTCCACTCAGTTTATGCATGCGAAGGTACAGCGGGAACTGGAGAGTATTCATATTATCGTGGTGTATGCGGCTCCTTCGGTTAGTCGCTGAAGTGGGTTATGGCTAGATTTAAAGGAGATGCTAGCCCAAATTAGTGAGCCGGTGGTGATAGGTGGGGATTTTAATACCATAGTGCGGGTTGAGGAGAGATCTGGAGGAAGCGGAAGACTCTCTAACGATTCGATTGCTTTTGGGGAGTGGATCAATGAGTCTTTGCTTATTGATATGGGTTTCCAAGGTGGCCGTTTTACTTGGCGGAGGGGGAGATCGGCACAAATTTGTATAGCGAAGATATTAGACCGCATTCTATGTTTGCTCAAGTGAGAATGAAATGGCAAGATGCGGTTGTGACTCATCTTCCTTTTCTTGCGTCTGATCATGCTCCTTTATTCCTTCAACTTTCTCCGGAGGTACGTAGTGATCATCAGAAACGGCCTTTTAGATTTGAAGCAGCTTGGCTGAAGCACGATGACTTTAAGCCGCTGGTAGCTAGCAATTGGAATCCGGGAATGTCAACGCCACTTGCTCTAAATGCGCTACAAGGGACTTTAAAATGCTAGAATAAGGAAGTCTTTGGTAATGTGCATCATCGTAAAGAGAAGCTGGTGATTGCATTAAAAGAGGTGCAAGATCGAATAGATGAAAGTCCTTCGGATGACTTGCTCGAGAAGGAAGCAGGATTATCGAAAGAATTGGATGAGGTCATGGCGCAAGAGGAACTTATTTGGTTCCAAAAATCACAGGAACGATGGGTGGCCCTTGGTGACAGGAACTCTCGTTTTATTCATACATCTACCATTATAAGAAGAAGACGTAATCGGGTTGAGCAGTTGAAAACGGATGAGAACAGGTGGATAGTTGAGAAAGCGGAACTAGAGGAACTTGCGGTTAAATATTATCGATGTCTGTATTTGATGGAAGATGTTGACGAAGAGATGAGACAACTTCCGATGGATGGCTTTGATAGATTACGAGTCGCAGATATTGAGTATATTAATAAACCTTTTGTTAAAGAGGATGTGGAGAAAGCGATGAGACATATGGGTAGCTACAAGTCGCCTGGACCGGATGGATACCAGTCGATATTTTATTAACCATGATGGGACCTTGTTGGTGAGTCGGTCTCACGCTTTGTTTTAGCTTTTTTCGCGACAGGTAAATTGGCTAACGAATTGAATGATGCACTAGTAGTACTCATACCGAAAGTGGAGAAACCGAAGACAATTAAGCAATTTCGCCCAATAAGTCTTTGTAATATCTTGTTTAAAATCATTACAAAGATGATGACAATGCGCCTGCAGGAAATTATGCCGAAGCTAGTGGGTAAGGCCCAATCAAGCTTTATCCCGGGAAGACTAAGCACCGACAACGTGGTAATGGTTCATGAAGCGATGCACTCTATGCGACGTAAAAGAGGGAGAATGGGCTAGATGCTTCTAAAACTGGACCTAGAGAAAACGTATGATAGAATAAGATGGGATTTCTTTGAGGACACCTTACGTGCGGCAAGGCTTCCAGATAATTGGGTGAACTGGATTATGAAGTGTGTGACTGATTCATCTATGACTGTGTTGTGGAATGGAGAGAAAACGACCCCTTTTAAGCCTTCTCGTGGACTTAGACAGGGAGATCTGCTGTCTCCATATCTCTTTTTGCTATGTCTAGAGCGATTATTCCATATGATTAAAGCGGCAACTGAAGCAAAAATCTGGAAACCAATTCATCTCTTGAGAGGTGGACCGGCTTTGTCTCATATTTGTTTCGCTGATGACATTATTTTGTTTGCAGAAGCATCGGTGGAGCAAATAGGTGTGATTAGAAGAGTACTTGAGTCTTTCTGTGCTGCTTCGGGACAGGAAGTGAGTTTTGAGAAATCGAAAATATTTTTTTTTTGAATAATGTATCACGAGATTTGGAGCGAATGATCATCGAGGCAAGTGGTATTCAGGTTACGAGAGATCTAGAACGGTACTTGGGTCTTCCGGTTCTGCACAAAATAATAAATAAAGAAACATTTAGCTAGTGGTGGAAAGGTTTTCATCGAAGCTGTCCGGGTAGAAGGGTCGAGTGCTTAGCTTCGCTGGCCGAGTGACACTAGCAAAAGTGGTTCTAGCGTCTATCCATGTGCATACTATGAGTACAATCATCTTACATATGGCTACAATGGAGAGGTTAGATAAGTTGATGAAGCAATTCATTTGGGGACGTACACCAGACAAGAAGAAACAACATTTGGTAGATTGGAGTCGGGTGTGTCTTCCAAAGAGAGAAGGCGGGTTGGGAATAAGACAAACAAGGGACATGAATATGGCGTTGATATCAAAGATGGGGTGGATAATAATCTCGGGTTGTGATGGTCTTTGGGAAAGAGTACTTCGTCACAAATACAAAGTCTGTGAGGTGCATGATACTAGTTGGCTTACGTCGAAGGGGTGGTGGTCATCTGTGTGGCGTGGAGTGGTTATTGGTCTGAATATGGTGATATTACCGAACCTATCTTGGGTAATTTGTGATGGCGAAGTAACAAGGTTTTGGAGTGATCGGTGGTTGGGCCCAGTTCTGCTACAAACTCTGGTTCGTGAAGACTTACCAGTGGGCCAAGATTTAGCTCGGGTTAGAGATATGTGGCAGGCAGGAGTTGGGTGGAAGCTACATCAAATTACTCCATTTCTTGATGACAATACACGGCTAATGCTTTTGGCTTTTGTTGTGGATACGATTACAGGTGCAAGGGATTTTATTACTTGGCGTGGAAGTATGGATGGTAAATTTACAGTTCGATCTGCTCACGAGGCTCTCACTCACAATCAAAACCCGAGACAGAATATGAGTAGATTGTTTGGACTTGTATGGAGTGTGGTAGCTATTGAGAGAGTGAAGCCCTTCTTATGGTTGGTAGCTAATCAAAGTCTAATGGTTAATGTGGAACGATGTAGGAGACATCTTTGTGCTTCGGGAGTTTGTACCGTATCAAATGGTGGGAACGAAACGATTATGCACGTGTTATGTGGTTGCCCATCTATCGAGGGCATATGGCGAAGATTAGTCCCATGAGTCTTTATTGAATTGGCTCTATCAAAACTTAAGTGATAAATCTGTGGTTCATGGGATACATTGGTCAACCATGTTTGCAACGGTGGTTTGGTGGAGTTGGAAATGGCGTTGTGGTCGAGTTTTTATAGAAGTAAGTCGATGCAGAGACTGGACCAAATTTGTGATTGATATGGCGAAGGAAACATGGATGGCTCATGAGAAGGAACGTAAGAAACATGAGCCCAAGGAACGAGTGATGCGATGGATTGGTTGGTCGCATCCCGAGTCAGGATGGTGGAAGCTCAATGTTGATGGGGCTTCACGTGGAAACCCGGGACTCGCTTCAGCCAGAGGCGTAGTTAGGGATGCGACGGGGAATTGGTGTGTGGGTTTTGCGCTTAATATCGGAATATGCTCAGCACCATTGGCGGAATTATGGGGCGTTTACTATGGATTATACATTGCATGGGAGCATGGGATTTGACGATTAGACATGGAGAGTGACTCGGAGCTAGTGGTGGGTCTTCTTTCAGGTGGTATAGAGGATTCTCACCCTCTATCTTTTCTAGCACGGTTGTGCTATGGCTTTCTTTCAAAGGACTGGTTAGTTCGTATTTCGCATGTCTATAGGAAGGCTAATTGTCTTGCAGATGGATTGGCGAATTATGCGTTTTCCTTACCATTAGGTTTTCATCTTCTCGAAGAGGTTCCTTTGGTAGTTGATTCAATTAGAGTACCAGATTTAAAATGGTTTTGTGAGCCAAAGAGGAATTATATTGTAATTGTTTTAGCTTTATTTATGTTTTCTAGTTAGGAAAGTTTTAGCTTTATTTANCCCCTTTCCCCCACAAAAAAAAGAGAGCCTCGAACTTCATGGTTTAAAGTGGTGACTAATTAGGTCGTATGATTTTTCTATAGCTCTTATATAAGTTATACAATATTTATGTATCCAATTGGTCTTAATTTTGATTATGTGGGTGTCAAAATTATGGAAATCAAAATTTGTCCTCACATCAAATTTATTGAAAATATGTAGAAATTAAGAGAATATCGTGTTTTATTTATAATGTTCCGCTTACAATGTTGTTATTGATCATTAGAGTTTACAAGTTTTTGACTGCCTTTTATCGGAGCTATTTGAGATTTATCTATGCTACTCTTTCACGCTTTTCTCCTTAATTTCGTCTTTAATGGCATTTAATTCTCTGATACGTCATTACGACTGTTTAAATTCTTCTTTGTGTAGATCATGTTGACTTATAGTATATCGCGGTGGGCTCACATACACTACAAGAAAGCTTTGGCAAAAGTGACCGGAGAGACTGA
>OVAV01002108.1:0-11783 GCA_900406375.1 Iberis amara
GTATATTAGTTTTACTTCGAGTAATTTTTATTTTTCTTAAGATAATTTTTGTATTTTCGGGTTTTTTAGTTTTTTTGGGTAATTTTTGTATTTTTGGGTATTTTTTGTCATTTTGGGTCTGAAATACCCGGAACNTAGAACCGAACCGACCCGGAACCGAACCGAAACCGAACCGAAAATTTGAAAAGGATCGATTAGGTATTAAAATTCAGGAACCGAAGAACCGGAACCAAATGGTTCCGACCCAGAACCGAACCGAATACCCAAAAGCCCAGCCCTAAACAATTCCTAACACTTAGGAAATTTTTATAGAGCAGATGAACAAGTAGTCTAGATTGAGACTAATCTGGAAGTTGAAATTGTACCATTAATATGATGAGCTTATGGGATACTGCAGATCTTTTCTCTTACTTTTGGATCCAACTCAAAAGAAAACGCAAATTTCTTTTGCATTCGCTTTTTGGTCCATCACTAAGAAAAAGAATTTTGCAGATTCCTATGCTAGTTGTATTTAAACTTTCTTTTTATATAAGATTTTTTGTATCTAGATAGGTATGTATCTGTCAAAAACAATATGTATATATAATAAATAAATTCGGTTCAATTCATTTTTATTAAAAGGACTGAACCGGATTTAATTATAATTAAACTAATAATTTTTGTTGTTGTCGTAACTAATAAAAATTATGAATTGCTAATCTAATGTCTTTATTCTTGTCCATTTAATTTATTAATGTTTTTTTATATAAAGTAATTTATTAATGGTAGAAAATTTAAATCTGATCACCTTTCATACAAACCGTAGTTAGTTTGGAATTCTATTTACAAGCTTACGGATAATTTTATTATCCTCGACCGCAATTATGCAAAATCATGTCCCTTATTATGATTTTAGTATTTTATATACGCCAAGCCAAAACAGAGTCGTGTCTATCTTTATAGATTACAGACATTTGTCTAAGGCTATTAAGTAAAAAAAAATTTGTAGGCCACAATTTTATAATTTTGCTAATTTTATTTGTATTTAACATGTTTTATCTTTTTTTTTTGTTCTAACTTTTTTTTGGTAGGCTGTTTTTTGTTCTAACTTACCTTAATAATTTTAATATTTTGATTTAGATCTTTTGTTTTAGCCTTTTAGGTTGTATTTTTTTCCATTCGTTTGTTTGAACATTTTCACTATTATTTAATTAAATAAAATAAAATTTTATTTATTTTTGTCCTAGACTTCTTATTGTTTTGGCATGGCACTGTACCAAAATTATTCGGTTAACTATGACATCTAATGTATTTTCTCAAGGGTGGTATAAAGTTCCATCAAAAAATTATAGTACGAAATTATTTCCAAAGATCTGACAGTGAGATCCAATCATGAGGAACCACATCTAAAGCTCTTAACATAATATTTCTGTAATTAATCAAATATTTACAAAAACTCATTATAGCATAGTAGTACCATTTTAACAAGAAAAAACGAAGAGAGTACTAATTCCAGATCCATTTATATTTTCATTTTTTAGTTTAAACTATATCCAATTGTAACATATAAATATACTACTATGTTATCCTGGTTAATTATTGCAATTTCTTTTGATATACTGATAACTCGATATTTTGGTGATTGATTTTAATGAGAAAAAGAAACTATTTAGTCAAAACTGGTTCCACCAAAAGTTGAAGAGGCCAACCTTGTCGGGTTCACGTAAATGCACAGGCTTTTAACGGTGTGGCTCATGCTTTTGGCAACACAAGTAGAATGTATGCTCTAAACCTTGGTTAATTATTGTAATGAGTTGCATAAAAAAACGGATAATTAAAAAAACCACGAGAAGTTTTGCATTTTTTTTTATTTAAACTTGAAGAAAACTTAAAAATAAAAGAAAATAATGATTCTAAAAAATTAGATTATCTAATATTTAGGAGATATCTAAATTAGTAGTTATCTAAGCTAATGAGTTTTCCTATTTTGAGTTTTTCTAATTGAGTTAGAAATTGGAAATAGAATTCTTATACAAGGAGATTTTAAAGTTGTGACATAACTTATGAAATTTATGAGTTTTGAGAGAACTTAAGATTTGAGAGATTTTCTTAACTTAATAAAGAATAGTTATTTTTATATCAAAGTCTTATAAATCAATAATTGGTAGCAGAGCTTGTGAAGAGATCACAAGGGAACCATGGGCGATATCGTTCCAAACACAGAGAAGACGAAGGAGGCAGGATCTTCGTTGATATAATGTTTGATGCTGAACATATCCAACTACACCGTCTGGGCTATGAGAATGAAGATGGCACTTACATTACACAAAGGTATGTGAGGTTATAGAGACAAATTCAACTGATGAAGAGAAAAACAACATGGCTATGGCGCATATGTTTCAATCAATACTCGTAGCAATTGTTCTACAAGTAGGAGAGCTAGACACAACAAAGAAAATGTGGAAAGCCATTAAAGTCAGGCACGTGGGAGCGGCCAAAGTGAAGAAAGTGAGACTGCAAACTCTCATGACTGATTTTGATCGTCTAAAGATGAAAGACACATAAACAATAGATAATTTTTGTGTAAAACTAGCTGAGATTTCCGCAAAATCAGCTGCTTTAGGAGTAAACATCGAAGAATCAAAACTGGTGAAGAAGTTCCTTTCAATTCTTCCACAAATAAAATAATACATATTGTGGCCTCTCTAGAACAAGTATTAGATTTTAATACTACTGAAGATATCATAGAACTTTTGAAGGCATATGAAGAACGTATCTCTGAAGAAGAAGATTCTCAAGGTGATCAAGACATATTGATGTATTCAAAAACGCCAGGCCAAACATACCATGTTAAAGGCGATAACAATGGTGAGTCTAGAGGCAGAGGTCGTAGAGGACGTGCCTATAACAGAGGAAGAGGCCGCAGACATTCATATGGAAAAAGAGATATGTCAAAAACTGTATGTTATCGATGTGATAAAACATGACACTTTGCATCACGATTTCCAGATCGTTTTTTTTAAGCTACAAAAAACAGAAGAAAAGAATGACAACGATACACAAGAAGCTGACGATCTCGTGATGCATGAAAAAGTATACTTGAACAAAGAAAAGTGCATATCAAGTAAGTACGAGACCAATACAAGGGAGAAAGATGTCTGGTACCTTGATAATGGAGCTAGCAGTCACATGTTCGAGGATTCAAGGTACTTTACAAAGATTGATCGAACAATAACTGGGAAAGTCAGATTCGATGATGATTCACGAATCGATATTGAAGGAAAATGATCAGTATCCTTTATCGACATGAATGGAGAACCTATAGTAATGAGACAAGTCTACTACATTCCTAATCTAAAAAGCAACATCATCAGCCTAGGTCAAGTTACAGAATCAGGCTGCGACATAAGGAGAAAGGAGAATGGCTGGTCATAAAAGATCATAAAGAGAAGGTGTTGGTCAAGACAAAGAGATCCAAAATCGGCTATACATAGTCAATATGGAGATACATGATGTTGTGAACTTACAGATTTCAATGAGTGAATCAAATAAATGGCATGCACGGTTAGGATATATCAACTTTGAATCAATGAAGTCTATGATATAAAAGAAGCTTGTCAAAGGGGTTCCGAATATAAGTTTCGAAAAGGAAATATGTGGCTCATGTCTACTTGGTAAACAAGCAAGGAAGGCGTTTCCAAAGGCTATCTCGTATAGAGCCATCAAGAAGCTACAACTAATACATGGAGATCTCTGTGGGCCAATAACACCTTGTACACCAACTGGAAATAGATAGGTTTTTGTTCTTATAGATGATTGCTCAAGATACATGTGGACAATACTGCTAAAGGAGAAAAGTAATGCTCTCAAAAAATTCAAGAGATTGAAGAGCCTTGTTAAGAAAGAAACAGAAGAGAAGATGCAAACTTTCAAAACAGATAGAGGATGAGAGTTTATATCGCATCAATTCAACTTTTTGCGATAATTCAGGCATAAAAAACATCTCACAACTCCATATACGCCTCAACAAAACATTATATTTGAAAAGCGAAACCGAACCCTATTAGAGATGACGATAAGCATATTAAAGCACATGCATATGCAAAATTATATATAAGGAAAAGCAATACGACACTCCGCGTGTCTTCTAAACAGAGTAGCTACTAGAGCAATCAAAGACCAAACTCCCTATGAGGTCTTTTACGAAAAGAAACCAAACATTGAACATCTTAGAATTATTTGGTGTATTGGATATGCAAAAGTTGAAAACCCTCTACTAAAGAAGCTATATGATATATCACGCATGCTCGTCCATCTTGGTACTGAACCAGGATCAAAACTTTATCGCTTGTTTGATCCATCAACAATAAAAATAATAGTAAGTAGAGACGTTGTTTTTGAAGAAGCTAAAGGTTGGAATTGGAGCGAACTTCATTCTGAAAGGAAGTAAAGCTTCAATATCACTCTTGGGGTGTTTGGAAACCGAGTTATTCTAGAGACAAGTGAGAACCTTATCAATAAAGGAATCGATAGGGAAGAAACAGAGAATTAAGGAGAAGAAATAAACGATCACGATGATGAAACAAACACATAAGAAGATGTGACAAAAAAACGTAGAAACAGAGAATACAAACACTCATGCATTAGTCCCAATAAGAAGAACGACTAGACAGAAAACACAGCCAGTTTATCTAAAAGACTACGTGCTCCTTAATCAAGATGAAGAAGACCTCGTAGTGCTTGAAGATAACGAGCTAAAGAGTTTCACCGAAGCCAAAAACGTGAAGGAATAGGTGAGTGCCATGGAAAGTGAAATTCAATCTATTGAAAAGAACAAACCATGGAGTCTTGTAGAGTTACCACCAGGAAAAAAACTGATTAGACCTAAGTGGGTATTCAAGCTCAAACAAAACTCAGACGGAAGTGTGAACAAACCCAAAGCTAGACTTGTGGCTAGAGGATATGTGCAAAGGTATGGAATCGATTATGATGAAATATTTTCTCTAGTAGCTCGACTTGAGACAATCCGACTCCTTATCGATCTTGTGGAATCAAACTGATGGGAAGTACATCATCTCGATGTCAAAACAGCGTTTCTCCATGATGAGTTAAAGGAAACAATCTATTTCACAAAACCACAAGAGTTTGAAGAATATATGAATAAAGAAAAGTCTACAAGCTTCATAAGGCACTTTACGGTTTAAAACAAGCACCTAGAGCATGGAATAACAAGCTGAATCAATCTCTTCTTGAACTACAATTCATAAAGTGCGCAAAGGAACCATCTGTGTACAAAAAGGTGACAAAAGATAATTTTCTTTTGATAGTTGTGTATGTAGATGATTTGTTTGTTATAGGAACAAGTGAATCAATTATAAAAGACTTTAAAGATATGGCTTCAAAACTCGATATAAGTGATCTAGGGAGATTAACTTATTATCTTGGAATGTAAGTACATCAACAAAGAGAAGGAATAACCTTGAGTCAGAGAAGTTATTCCTTAAAAATCTTAGAAGAAGCTGGGATAAAAGATTGCAACTCAGTTTCGGTACTAATGGATTCAGGTATAAAATTATCCAAATCGAATGAAAGGAAATCGATCCTACTGCATACATAAGGAACATTGGGTGTCTTTGGTACCTATTATACACATGACCAGATATGTCCTACTGTGTTGGGGTTCTAAGAAAGTATATGCAAAGCCCAAGGGAATCGCATGGAGTCACATTGAATCATTGCCTACGATACTTGCAAGGTACCGTCGGACTTGGTCTAATATTTGAAAGATCAAAGAACGAACGGTTGAAGTTGATCGGCTACAGTGATAATAGTTACAACATTGATCCAAATGATGGGAAGATTACAACCGACCACATTTTCTACTTAGGAGGAAGTCCAATCTCTTGGTGCTCTCAAAAACAAGAGACTATGACGTTATCTTCATATGAAGCCGAGTTCATGTTAGGAACATAAGCAGAAAGACAAGCAATATGGCTCCAAGAATTTCTTAGTGAAGTTATGGGTAAGCCATACGAAAAGGTTACAGTTCGGATTGATAATCAATCCGCAATTGCTCTTACCAAAAACGCGGTGTTTCATGGTCGGAGTAAACACATTCATACAAGGTATCACTTTATAAGAGAATGTGTTGAGAACGATCAAGTTGAGGTAGAACATATTTCGGGAAATCAACAAAAGGCGGACATTCTAACAAAAGCACTTGGTATAATCAAATTCAAAGAGATGAGAGACCTCATCGGGGTTCAAAACTTGGAAGAAAAAGATTTCAAGCTTAAAGGAGAGAATGTTGACTTAAGCTTGAAGAAAGCTTAAAGATAAAAGAAGATGTTGATTCTAAAAGATTAGATTAGATAATATATTTAGGAGATATCTAATTAGTAATTATTTAAGTTAATGAGTTTTTCTAATTGAGTTAGGAATAAGAATTAGAATTCTTACATAAGGAGATGTCAAAGTTGTGACATAACTTATGAGGTTTTATGAGCTTTGAGAAAATTTAAATTTTTGAAAAATTTTCTTAAGTTAATAAATAAGAGTTATTTCTTTATATCAAATTATAAAACAATATTATAAAATAAAAAAGAAAAAAAGATGCACGGCTTACACTAATAAAAGTTTTAAATATTATAGTCCTATAATAGAGTTCTAGGTTCTTTTAGTAATTTTAGTTTTAGCTTTTACTCATTATGGGTCAATATTTTCTCCTTGTTTGATATGTTGTACATGTTGTTGGGTTGTTACACTATAATCTAATGCATTACCGTTGACAAAAAAAAAAAAAAAATCAAAATATATCATTCTTGTGTAATTGATTAGAAAATACGTTTTGTTTAACGCAATAAAATCGAAATATTCATTTGTTGTAGGAAAGAAGAAAAAGAGAGTTGGTGGAAACAGATAAAAGAGGGACAGAATTGTCGTTTTTGCTTAGGCTAAGATTAAAAATAAATAGCATATGAAACAGTGTGTGGTCCCACCATTCCTATGAAAATCACTCCTTAATGATATGGGCCGCATTATATATTAAGCTACCGTTTATTTCGGCCACTATAATTAATGTTTCATAGCCTCCTTCTTTTGTCCATCAAAAACCCATATAATATACACTTGTAAATTTTATTCTTATGACGTTAATTTTCTGAGATATGGTTGAACAGCCATTCAAAAGTGTACGTGTTAGAGTATGGTATCTCACAAGTGGATAGCTTGAAGTTGTTGGATTTCGTAGCTTGAGATAGGTATGAAATTGAAGATTTTGTCTTGGTTCGGTATTTTTCAAAATGGGATCTTTTGAGAAGCTCATGTTCTTGTCGATTGAAATTCGCTAAGGTGGAAATTAAGCTTGGTCGAGTATATTTGTAATTAATAAGGTTTAATAACTTAATCAAGGAGATATCATAAGACCATATAGTATTGATATAATTAAGAACATTAATTTTCATGGTTTGTTGTGGTACTTGTTCATGTTGAGGATTTTGTCTCTAAGAAGCCTTCTCATGATTTTACCAGAAAGAGACTTAGGGATTGAATCCACAAAATGGACAGCTCTGATCTTTTTGTAGCTAGCCACATTTGATGCAACAAAGTTAAGAATATCCTCTTCTTTCTCTTCAGCTTTTGGGTTTATCACCACACAAGCCACCGGGATCTCTCCAGCTTCCTCATCCGGTAACCTTTTATCATAAAATGTTTTAGTTAATCATTTTTGAAAATAGCTTAAAGAATGTAAAAGGCAATACTCACGGCACGACGGCTACGTCTTCAACGGATGGATGAGTGAGGAGAATAGCTTCAAGTTCCGCTGGAGCCACCTGAAAACCTTTGTATTTGATGAGCTCTTTGATGCGATCCACGATAAAGATATCTCCATCATCATCAATGTAACCTATATCCCCTGTGTGTAGCCAACCTTGTTCATCAATAGTTTTCTTAGTCTCTTCCTTGTTTTTGAAGTAACCTTGCATTACACATTGACTCCTCACACAAAGCTCTCCGGAAGTGTTCTTCGGGAGTGATCGTCCTGTGTCTGGATCTATGAATTTCACCTCAAGATTTGGAAGTATAAAACCGACTGAGTTTCGTTTCGCGATCCCTTGTCCTTTTTCTGGATCCCCGTGAGTTAACGTGATGCAGCTATGTTCCGTTAATCCATATGCCTATTATCAAAACAACAACAAGTTCACTGAATATAGTAATCAGAGGTTACGCTCAGCGTTCGGTTTTTTGTTTTTAAAGTGAGGTGTTTTCAGTTTGAAAATCTTAAGATATATTTCAGTTCGTTTAAATTTTAGTTTTTTTTTTTGTTAATTTCGGTTAATTTTTTGTTTACTCGGTTAATTTTAACAAATTCCGTTTGGTTTGGTTAATGTAGTATAAAATAAAAATTGTTGCTGAACCAAACCGAGAACCAAGTTAAATTTAATAATTCACCGAATCGAACTGAATTAACCGAACTAAATTCAGTTTATTCGGTTCGGTTAAAATTTCCACCCCAAATCAGAGGTGTTAAAGACATATTCTTATATACTTGCCTCTTGAACTTGAACATTAGGAAACTTAGCTTCAAAGGCAGTGAGAAGCTCAGGAGCTAACGGAGCAGCAGCAGTCATTACGGAACGGAGTTTAAGCTTGGAAAGATCAAACTCATCAACAATCGGATTCTTAACAAGATTCAATATAATTGGCGGAACAATAGGCGCAAAGGAGACCTCATGAGCAATCAAAGCATTCAAGAAAAGCCTTAGATCGAACCTACTCATAGCAACAACTTTGCCTTTATTCTTCATCGTGGCACAACATATTCCGACAATACCATAAATGTGGAAAAACGGGATCAGACCAAGAGTCACGATCTGACCAATCATTTCAGATCGGACACTGAAGAGAGAAGAGCAAAGATTAGCAATTAGGTTACGATGAGTGAGCATTACTCCTTTTTGTAATCCTGTTGTGCCTGAAGAGAAAGGAAGTGCACATAGATCTGTCTGAAGAATCTTTTCTTTGTAGTTATTACTGGATTTATCACCTGCTTCTAGAAGGTCTTTCCAGTTTACTGCTCCTTCGATCCTCTCTTCACCTAATACTATTACCGGTAAACCCAATGTCTTCACCTGTCCACAATCGCGTATAAATAACATTCTATGCACATGGTTGATTATGAAATTATAAAGATCGCAATCAAAAATGAAAAAAAAACAGTTATTTTGCATAATTTTACAAAAAAATGGACCGATTTTTAAAATAAAAATTTTTAAAATAATAAATAGACCGCAAGCTCATGCTTGGTCTTTTTGGCCTCAATACCGGCCATGTTTATGCACATACAAATATATATCACAGTTAGGATCAAAAATGTTATTACCTTTTCGTAATTAGTAGAATCAGTGATGATCCCTCTAGCACCAGAAGCTTCAACTTGCTTCTTGATCTCGGAGACAAGAGCCGTCGGATTAGCGCCGGAGAAAACTCCACCGGCTGACATAATGCCAAGGGCAATAATCCCGTACTCGGCGACATTTGGTAGAACCACAACCATTACTTGACCTTTCCTTAGTCCAAGTGATGTCAACGCTTTGGCTAGCCTCTTGGTATCCCTCACTACATCACCGTACGTCACGGCTTTACCCGTCACGGCTTCTACGAACGCCACTTTCTCCGTGAATTCTTCAACTCCTTGGAGCACAAACTCAGGCTTTCCATATATAGTAAGTTTAACTAGAGTTAGAATATATAAATAGGATCGGCGGTCTATACAAACCGAACCAAATTCGAACTATTGTCAATCAAAGCCAGCAAAAGAAGTTATAGAAATATAAAGAAAGTGGATACCAGAGTGAGGTTGTCAGGAATGGGAACAGATGGATATAGACTGCGGAAAATGTAGTCATTGTCTTGCTTTTGATCTTCCATTTTAGACGTTTTCTATCTGATAATCATGTAACGGAAGATGAGGGAATATAAATAGGAGGATAATTTCTTCTTCATGTATGTCATGTGATGTGTGTGTGTGTGTGTATAATACTAGCAATTAAGCGAAATGTAGATAGTCTTTGACTCTCTAGACATAGGTAGAGTTTTGTTGAGTCATCGAGATGTTGTGAAAATTATGAGTTAAGTTTTTATTTTTCATATACTGTTATTATTAGTTTTCTAACAGAAAATATACTCTTAAAATTTTTCTTTTTGAAAAAACAATCAATACTGAAAATAGTTTCAAATTTATATAATTTATTTTTATTAAAAATTTAGATCTTTGTGTTTATTACTTAGTTTTCAGGATTTATTTTCGAGTAATTAAAATTTTTATGTTATTCTGCATTTGGTTCAATAAAAAAATTAAGAATATTAATTTTTACTACATGAACTTGACAATGATAGTCTTAAGAATTGCCCAAAGTAATTGTTAGAAGTGTTTGTAAAAGCCTTAATTTTAAAGAAAAATAGACAAGTTCAAAATATATGTTCTTTATCTTGTGAAAGTCAATATTCACGGCTATCGACGAAATAATACGAGTGAATATAATTTGTTTGGAGCTCACTGTTACTATGCGTTCACAGTAACTTCTGCTTTTTGCTCTCTATATATACGATCGATTCTATTTTTTGTATAAACGCCTCAAAACTTCTTCTTCCTCTCATATAATATAATTCTCTCTCACTTTAGTATTTGTCTTATATAATTAGATTCAAGTATTCACTGGTATAATATTTTCTTTGTTTTTATATTTAAAGTTTATGATAATTATTAAGGTCATCTTAAGTATATTATAGCACTTTCCACTTGGTCAATCGATTTTTGTAGGTAAGACTTTTTTATTTTGCTTTCTAATATTGCAAAATAAAAAGGTTTCAAATTGTTTGACAAAAAAAAGTTTCGAATAATAAATTCAAAACTGATAAAAAAATCGTTTAAAATCCTTAGTAAAAATATAAATAAAATTGTTTTTAATTAATATTGTGCTATTTAAATATATTTAGATGTATTATTTGTATATATAACAAAAATATTTTTTTACGTTCGATTAGTTCTTCTAAAATTTTAGTTTAATTCGGATTTAATTTCATTTGTTTGGATAAAAAATTGTGATATTTATTATGATAATTTTATAATTCGGCTAGGATTCGGAACCAAATATTTTAGTTCCATTCGGTTTATTCTTTGAGTATAGTTTATTTTGTCAACCTTTAGTTTTTTTCTTTGTATTTTTGTGTTATTCCGCAATTAATTTAGACTTTTCATACCGTCACAACTTTGTCCAAGGGTGCTTCTGCACTTTTCTCTCGCGTTGTGATATAATTATAGATGGGAAAAGGCCGATTAGTGCCTCTACACCCGTAATGGTTATTTTTGTGAACTTACTTTTTAAGCTTACTAAACAACACTTACATTGTCTAACATTTTGAATTTTGATCATGTACCAAAATAAAATAGCTCTTAAATGCCCTGAACCGACACGCTGTCAGGTTATCAGGTAAAATTGCTGACATGTACAAATATAAATCTGACTCGGATCTATTGACTTTGGTCCAACATTAAAACATTAAAATGATGTCATTTAGAGAAAAAAAAAACATATAAAAAGAAAGGGAAAATCGCATAAAAAACCTTCAGAATGTCACTTTCTAGCACTTTTAACCTTGACAAAAAACCACTAGCATTTTTAACCTTGAACCTTAATTTTTTTAAAAAAATCNCGGAAAAGTTAACGCCGTTTTTTTAATGTAAAAAATTTGATTTTTAAATAAAAATTATTAAAAATTCGAAAAAAATCATAAAAAATCAT
>OVAV01002109.1:0-11782 GCA_900406375.1 Iberis amara
CAACTATTGATATTAATTGCGGTTACATAGAATATACCAAATGTGGAAAATAAAATATCAATCATAATATATTCAAATTTAAGAATTTTCCAGCAAGTTTCCAACTTTAAAATAATTAGAATATTTATTATTTAAATGTCTAAAAATTATTCAGCTTCTTCTACAAGCTAGGTATCATTTTTAATATAAATATGCATATGCATATGCGCAGAAAAGTCAATCCACAACTTCACTTTCGTCTTTCAATTTTTTTTTAGTTTTTGTTCCGTAGATCTAATTCGTTTTTTTCCAGTTTGTAACTGAGTATGTTATTAGGATAGATCTTATGTTTTTCTGGCAACCAATTTTAGATGTTAATTTTTTTGTGCAAATAATCATAAAACAAATATTTTTATGTTATAGTGAGAAAACATAACGAATGTAGAATCCTGTCATTTGATCGTTAGAGGTTCTATATACAATTTATTTTTATATTATGATGTAAATTATTTATTTTATGATTGTTTTGCACCAAATTTTCCATTTTTTATTATCTAAAAACATTTTGATCTCTTCTGAGCATGTATTCATTCAAGAACAATGTTTTCGTGTTACCTAATATAAATTTGGTATCTAATTCATTTTTCGTGTTACTCATTCAAGAACAACTCAGAGAAGGAGTTGTTCTACGTGAAATCATCTATTTTCAAGGTAAATATCACATTTAAATTGATTAAATACTATATTCTTACATTGAATAATCTTAAGTACTTATGTTTTACATTGTATAGAGTTTTTATTTTAATTTTTTGTAGAATGGTAAAAAGAAGAGAAGACAAAAGTTCTAGAGCAAGTACAGTAACAATATGATGGAAAAAAATATATGATTTTTTTATTATAAATGTTTCTGACGATCCAAATTTGTATTTTCTCTCCTCCACTTTTTTGTATCGTATTTTATTTTTACAATTTTTTGGGTTGGATTCATAAGCAAGATATGTGATGAGTTCACATTTGGTATGTGTTTCATGTTAACTGTGACTTATAATTCTATACCAACTTTTTTTTAATCTCAAATACTTTTTTTAATTTTTTCGACTTTGTTTCTTCTTTTAGTTTTTGATTATGATTTTTTTTAAAATTGATGGTGTGCTCAATTAAAAATAATATTTTCTCTCCTCCTTCACTTTTTTGTATCGTATTTTATTTTTACAATTTTTTGGGTTGGATTCATAAGCAAAATATGTGATGAGTTGACATTTGGTATGTGTTTCATGTTAACTGTGACTTATAATTCTATACCAACTTCTTTTTTAATCTCAAATACTTTTTTATTTTTTCGATTTTGTTTCTTCTTTTAGTTTTTGATTATGATTTGTTTTTAAATTGATGGTGTGCTCAATTAAAAATAATATATTTACATCCGCATAAATATTAGATATTTATACCTTCTACCTTAAATTATTATTATATTTCTTTATATATACAAATCAAATCTTAACAGATTTAAATTTTAACAAAATCAAATCCCACATAATTTTTTTTTTAAAAACACAAGATCCCCATATTTCAGAAGTTGAATATATAGATTATTCTTGCTATATATATTATTCACATGCGCTAATAATTATTATTGTTTCCATTTCATATATTTTTAGAAACATAGGAGAATAACCTTAAAAATTAAACCGAATTTTCATATTTGAATTATTTATAATTATATAAATCATAATCTTTCTATTATACAATTCAAATAATAAAAGACAATGTAATTAAGATAGGATCTTCAGTCTATATTCTAAGGATCTTTATTTGTTTATTAGTTTAATGGTATAAGTTGCAGAAAATTTGATTTAATCATTATCTAAATAATATAAAAAATTTTAGTTTAATTTGGTTATTTAATGGAACCAAATTAGAAATCCGATTGTGATAAGAAAATTATTTTATTTTAGTTCTATTGTGCAATATTATGCTAGATATCTTTTTTTTTTAATTTATACTCACATTGGAAGTTGAACAATATTATGTTATCTGAGTATAATATTGCTCAACTGTTTTCACGGGTTGGAATTATTACTTTTAAAATACTAAATATTCTTAATTAGAAAAATATTATTCTATGCGAGTATATATTAATGCGTTTAAGAACATTGTTTTCACATATTGGAAACTATATATCTATATTATTATTTGATAATCCATTTTTGCACAGCACGAGTAATAAATCAATTGTACTAACAAATATATTTGTGACTAATAAAATATTTACCAATAGTAGCATTAACACTTCATATATTTGTTGTATATGCACTATCATTTAAATAAAATCATATTTGAATAACATAATATTTTATTGTGCAATATTATGCTAGATATCCTTTTATAGCTTTATACCCACATTGGAAGTTAAAACATATTATGCTATCTGATAAATATTCTTAAAATGATAAATATTCTTAATTAGAACAATATTATGCTGTGCGAGTATAGATTAATGCGTTTAAGAACATTGTTTTCACAGGTTTGAAACTAGATATCTATATTATTATTGAGAATTTATTTTTTCACAGCGCGAGCTAAATTCTAAATCGATGGTACAAACAAATATATTTGCGATTAATAAAAGATTTACCAATATTAGCATTAACACTTCATATATTTGTAATATATTCACTATCATTAAAACAATAAATGTTATCAAATTGAACAATGTTGTGGATGGCAAGAATAGATTAATGTTTGTAGGATCATTGTTCTTCATGGATTAGAAATCTAAGTATCTATAATAAATGTTATAGAATCCATTTCCGCACAGCACGAGTTATATCTTATATCGACTGTAGAAAATAGATAAATGATACAAAACTACTTTAATTGAAGAATTACAAATATATATTTCGATTATTCACTAAAATCAAATAACTAAATTAACATAAATGTTTATGAAAAAATTAAAATTACAGACGGAAACTAATTTGATATTATAATTATATATATACATATATACAATTATAATATGATAAGGTCATAAAATAAATTATATTTCCATGCGCAAGCACGAGTTAAGATCTAAACTATACTAAAAAAAACTAATCATCTGGGTCATAAATTAAATAAAAAATATTTAATGTATATCACCAAATAAAACAAACTCAAAAATAGAATTAAAAAATTCAAAGATTTTGAAGAAGAAACAAAATTAGTATAAAAATAATATATTTTTCCGTGCAAACGCTGTTAGGATCTAGTAATTTCATATTTGTAAAACTTAAAACAGTGATGGGCTGCTTTTTTTTTTTTTTTACTTCTGATTAATAAAGAAACTTAGCAGAGTTTAACAAGGAACCAGACAGAAACAAAAGTAACAAACATAAAAACAGAGCTAAAGCACTTTAAAAACAGTTCAGAGAGCTTCCAAGCGAATCTCAGTCTCTAGCCAAGAAGGGCCTCCTCTTGCAATATATGATTGAACTCGTTCATCACGAGTCACACTCCGAGCAATGGAAGCAGCAATTTTGTTGGATGACTGATGATCAGAGGTGAAGGAGAAGTCCACAAAAGAACCAAACTTAGAGAGCAAACTGTCTAGCAGATTCTTGAATCTGGGCCATAAGTCAGGAGACTGTAGTGTTGTAACTAAGTCACTGTGGTCTAACTCAAACACAATCTTTTCGTTATGAAACGATTGAAGACAAGAAACAGTCCAATCCAAGCAAAGAAGGGAGGCTTTAAACCGTGAAGAAGTAACATCTTGAGCACTTCGAGCATGTAGAATAACTGATCCTCTATTGTCTCTGAGTACCCATGCACACCCAAAGTAACTGAGTCCTTTTTTCCAAGAGACACCGATGTTGCACTTTAGCCAACCAGCAGGAGGTGGGAGCCACGAACTATAAGCCTGCCCTGAACAAACCTCAGTACCTGCATCTGGTGGATTGTAAGTAACTTGGGCTTGTTTCCAAGCAAAGGCTTCAGATCGAGCTCTAAATAGAATCTGTTCCGGATTAAATTGAGTTGCATTAAAGATCCAATCATTCCGTCCTTTCCAAATTTGTCAAAGAATCTAAGGCCACGGGATTTTTGTAAAGGCTGGAACACGCCTATCCTTTTGCAAATTAAGGAGATAGTCCATATTGGTAAACAAGGATGTGAAAGTGAAACCCGAGTTTGCTGAAGGCAATTTTGCTAGCTCCCAAACTTGTTGTGCACCTGTACAATGGAAAAGAACATGATTGATAGATTCAGGTTCTTGTCCACATAGGGAACATAATGGATTAGCCACCATATGTCTACAACGAAGTCCTTCAGCCGTTGCTAGAGCTCCTGATATTGCCTTCCAGAGAAAAATCTTAACTTTAGGGAGTGTCTTAACTTTCCACACTGCATTTTTCAAAGCATTCAGAGATGGTTGCTGTATGTGATGATGTGAGGATGAAGACGAATCTAACTTCACAGCTAAAGCGTATCCACTCCTGACTGTATAGGCTCCACTCTTCGTGTGAATCCAAGCTTCCCTGTCCGGTTTATTAATTGCTGGTTTTAGACTCCTGATCATATTGGCATCTTCCTTTGAAAATAACGAATGAAGCATATCCTGGTTCCAAGTATTGGTTTCTGGGCTAATCAAGTCAGACACCTTTAACATGACGTTGAAAACACCGTTTAGATTGAATGGAGCTCTGGGGATTTGAAACGGAAGCCATGGAATAGTCCATACAAACGTACTCGAGCCATTGCCAATTACCCGATATAGGCCTTTATCCACGAGCAATCGACCATATAAAATGCTCCTCCACGCGAACGACGGTCTAGTCCCGAGCCTTGCCTGGAGAAAGGATGAGCCTGCAAAATACCTGCTTTTGTAAATACGCGCAACCAAGCTAGAAGGGTTATCCATCATTCTCCAAGCTTGTTTAGCTAAGAGTGCTTGGTTAAATTTTTCAAGGTCTTTAAACCCAATTCCTCCTTCCTCCTTTGGACAACAAAGAGAGTTCCAAGACAACCAGTAAATAGGCCTCCTTCCTTGCTTTGTGCTCCACCAAAACGCCATCATTGCGCTGGGTATCTTCTTCGTAAGAGATTTCGGAAGTTGGAAACAAGACATTGCATAGATAGGGAGGGCCATTGCAATGGATTTGAGGATGATCTCCTTACCGCCTTGAGAGAGGCTTCAACCGTACCAGCCCTACAAACGACTGTCTAACTTCTCTGTAATAAATTGCAACATGTCTTTTTTCGAACCACTGAAACATTCCGGTAATCCGAGATAAGAGCCCGCACCCCCTTCTTTCTGAATATTCAAACGGTTTTTAATAGCCTGCTTCAAACTAGGTTCCACTTTATCACCAAAAGTCACAGAAGATTTCGTAAAATTAATTTGTTGGCCTGATGAATCTCCATATTGCTTAAGGCAGTGTAATATTTCGTCGCATTCTTGAAGATTTGCGCGGCACATAAACAGACTGTCATCCGCAAACAACAAATGGTGAATACGCAGGCCTTCTAAAGGTGATGGGCTGCTTTGAAGTCAATAAAAAGATGGGCTGCAATTTTATAAAAATTAAAAATGGAAAGCAGAACCAGCCAACCTGGAAATGTAAGAGAGAGGAGAGACGTAAAGCTGAAAACTTTATAAGTGGAAATCAGATTGGTAAAGTCGTAAATAAATTCAAACCCAAGGGTAATCTAACACAAACCCTCCCTCCAGAGAACCAAAATCAGATATGTTTTGCAAAATTGGAGAGAGAGAGCGAGAGATCTGAGTAAAGCTTAGGCATTAATGGCGAACTAAGTTCCTAACCGCTAAATCGTCCCGTCCCTGGACAACCATTCGCTTCTATTCTCTCCTAAAGCTGTCTCCGGTTTCCAATTCCTCGAGCCCTCCTCAGGTGTGACCTTTTTTCTTCTTCAACTTTTGTTTAGAAGATGGTGGAAAATGTAAGGTAGAAGCGAAGGATTGGTTCTTCTGAACAAATATTTTTGATTAAGATCGAATTGAGATTTGTTTTCAGGGTCGATGGAGAAAGTTTTGAAATATTCTTGTGTGTTTTGATAATTTGAATTAATAATAATAATAATAATAATAATAATAAATTTCTTTTGGATCTTCCAATTTAAATTAATGGGTTATATTCTTCGAAAGCTGTAGGTTGTTTAATTCGTATCGGAGCTTTGTGTTGGAGAGCTCAGAGAGGAAGAAGATAAAGGAACTTCACGTTATTAGGGTTTGGTCAATCTACTTGTAGTTAAAAGGAGAATAGGTGAGGAAACTGTTTCAACCTCTCTGGTTAGTTGTTTGGGGGAATGAAGTAACAATAAAAAAACTTGAAGAGGCATAAAGAAGTGAGGCTATGGAGGATTATTTAAAGTATACTCATAGTCCTGCCCATCTAGCTGTTGTGCTTCATGATCATGAGGCTCTTAGGAGAATTGTGATGAGTCTTCCCCAATTAGCCAAGGCTGGTGAGGTTACTAACGAGGCTGAGTCAATTGAAGCTGAGGCTCGTGCTGATGATGTAACAGCAATCATTGATCGACGAGATGTTCCTGGCCGTGAAACCCCTTTGCATCTTGCAGTTCGTTTGCGGGATCCAATCTCTGCTGAGATCTTGATGTCTGCTGGAGCAGATTGGAGCCTACAAAACGAGAATGGTTGGAGTGCATTACAAGAAGCAGTTTGCACCAGAGAAGAGGCGATTGCTATGATTATTGCACGGCATTACCAGCCCCTTGCTTGGGCCAAATGGTGTCGGAGGCTACCACGGATAACTGCTTCAGCATCTCGTATTCGTGATTTTTACATGGAGATAACCTTTCATTTTGAGAGCTCGGTTATTCCTTTTATTAGTCGTATTGCTCCTTCAGATACCTACCGGATATGGAAACGCGGTTCAAATCTCCGTGCTGATATGACCCTTGCAGGTTTTGATGGGTTCCGCATCCAACGTTCAGATCAGACATTTCTTTTTCTAGGAGAGAATTATACATCGGAAGATGGGAAGATATCGTTACCTCCTGGTTCCTTGATTGTTCTTTCTCACAAGGAAAAAGAAGTAACAAACGCTCTGGAAGGGGCAGGTACTCAACCAACAGAAACAGAAGTAGCTCATGAAGTAGCACAAATGTCTCAGACTAACCTTTATAGGCCTGGAATTGATGTCACTCAGGCTGATTTAGTTCCTCAATCCAATTGGAGACGTCAAGAGAGAACAGAAATGGTTGGTAGTTGGAAAGCAAAAGTGTATGACATGCTTCATGTGATGGTGAGCGTGAAATCAAGAAGGGTTCCAGGTGCTATGACTGATGAGGAACTGTTTTCTGTTGATGAAGAGAGAATTGCAAATGGTGCTGAGAATGATGGCTTTGAAGATGTATTAACCCCTGAGGAAAGAAAGCAATTGGATTCTGCCCTTCGGATGGGGAACTCTGATGCTGTTGAAGATGAAGAGAATGATGTTAGCGATCACCAGGAAAATGGTACAGGTGGAGAAGCCAATGGTGCTCCTCTCAAGGAGAAGAAAGGCTGGTTTGGCTGGAATAAGAAAGGCTCAAAACCTGGTCATGATGGTACTGAAGATACAACAACAAAGCTCAAGAAAGGCTCGAAGTTAGCACCAGAAGATGGAAATCCGAAAGAGAAAGGGAAAAGCCAAACTGATAATACCAAGGAGGATAAGGGAAAGGACAAAGGTGGTGGTGCAAAGAAGAAAAAGAATGAGAGTGAGTACAAGAAAGGCTTAAGACCAGTGTTGTGGCTAACACCTGATTTCCCTCTTAAGACAGAAGAGCTTCTTCCGCTTCTTGACATATTAGCCAGTAAGGTCAAAGCTGTGAGGAGACTCAGAGAGCTCCTTACTACAAAACTTCCCACAGGAACATTCCCTGTCAAGGTAATTTTTCTTTTTTCTTTAGCCCTCGTTACCAATGCCCTTTCAGTTAATCTAATGTTTTGCTCTTTGTGCAGCTTGCGATCCCCATTATTCCAACCGTCCGTGTTCTTGTCACTTTTACTAAATTTGAAGAGCTCCAACCATCTGAGGAATTCTCAACGCCTCCTTCTAGTCCGGTTTTCCATGATGCCAAGTCATCAGAGAATTCATCATGGATGTCATGGATGAAAGGTACACGCGGTGGTGGCCAATCAAGTGACAGCGATAGCAACCGGTACAAGGACAATGAAGTTGACCCTTTCCTCATACCGTCTGATTACAAGTGGGTTGACTCAGCTGAGAAGAAACGCCGAATGAAAGCGAAGAAAGCTAGAATAAGGAAGAACAGGAAACATGGTGCTCCAAAACCAGGTAACTCCGGTTCCCGGTCTACTCAAGGACCGGATGAAGCACATAATGTCACTTAGAATGGTTGTATTATTGCCTCTCATTTTGTAGTAATGTCATCTTATTTGTGAAATTCTTGTGGAACACTTTTGCTCTCTTCGGTTTAGTTGGTTCGTAGTGCTCTGAACCGTTTGTGAACCAAACCGTCTATATAAACATTCCCTTTAGGTATGGGCGTTTGGTTGTTCAGGTAGTAGATTTTGATAATTATTTCATTTTGTTTGTGTATCCATTCGGATATTTCGGTTAGGTTCGTATTTGGTTCTGGTTATTTAGATAACGCGCAATTTCATAATTGGGTTTGATTCGGATTTGGAACTGAATATTTCGATTTTGGGTATAGGATAATTTGCACACTCCTAATTCATTTATTTATTAAACAGAGAATTCTTTGTACAGCAGATGAAGAAACAAGCAAGGAACTGTAATTCTAAACATATAACAGAAGCTGTAAAAAGTTACCAGAACCTGTCTTTATTGACACTTAAATAACCAGACATGACTTTACCACCTGTATTTCTCATACCATCGATGAGGAAACACCAAGTTGAACCCAATGCTCCGACGAAGAAATCAGCTTCAGTTGCCATTAAAAAATTAACCAGAGGATAGTTCGTGCTTGTCTCTCTTCCGAGGCTTGCTTCATACTCGGCCATCGATTTATTACCGACTTGTCTCGTCACTTGCGTGTAATAGAATCTCCAGTGAGCAAAATCTTTACTTGTGTCTACAACTTCCTTCATCTCTGTCGAGAGCCATATCCTGTTAAGCTCAGGAAACCGATCTCTGATGCGATCAGCTAAATGCATATATTCTTCTAAAGCAGCGACTCTCATCTCGCAAGCTTTGTCTCCCATTCTCACGTGCACGCTCAGCATTGGCCTTGGTATCCATGGCTTGTGATTCGACCAAACATGTTCCTCAATGGCTGTCCTAATATTCTTCTTTTGTCTCCAATCTCCTTTAGAGAGAACAATCTCGGCAGCTTCTTTTCCAAATGCGGAATTTCGAGCAGTGTTCATCAATCTGCAAGTGTATTCCGTTTGAAATCTCATCAAGTATCTGACTGCTTGTGCTCTCCACCATCTCCTGTCCATTTTCTTGTGACTAGATATCAAACTTCCATTGATCTCTGTAGTATGCTTCATATCATTCCAAGGCTTTCCCCATAGCTTAGGTATGTGGCCAGCCCAAATCTCCTTGGAGGTGTAGTTTTGTTTCTCTGTAACAATCCCACTCTCCTTAGCTTCTTTCTTCCTCATTACCTCAAATGCGCGTTTTCGACACTCTTTGGATGTTTCAGGTATAAAATAACAAGACCAGCTTCCTCTAGAAGTACCTTTGCAGCCATCATGATCAGCTCGGTTATAGTGATTCGCAACGAGAATTCGGTTTTCATTTAAAGCGATTGCGAGAAGACCAGTCATTCCAGCGATCTGAGCTCCAATACCGAAACCAGCAAGTGTTTCCCAATCAGCTACAAGGAATTTAATATTCTTATTTTCACAGTCTAATGGATGTTGATGAATCCATATATCTCTTTGCACTTTCCTTGTTAATGGATAATTTTCTTCATCTCCTCCATTTATCCAAGAAGGGAATGTCTGATTCGCTGTTCCACTATCCAAACGCTCCCAAACTCTTGACCTCTCTTCACAATTTTCTAAATGTGGAGCGTTTGGGACATCGGATTTGTTTATCCCTAGTTTCCTCCAAAAATCATTCTTGTTTAGTAATAAGTTATCCCAAGCAGAAACCAAAAGTTTCACTTGATCATCTTCTTCTTCTCTTGTAACAATGTCTGCATAAACAAGTAATCATCACATAAAGTTACCAAATAAGGGCAATTATGGTTGGAAGTGGAATTACAGGGAGGAAAAGCAGAGGAAGTGGAGGAGAGCTCCAAGGAGAAGGTACCAAGAGAAGTGAGAGCAGCTAAGAAGAGTGAAGTTAGACATATTCCACACAGAAACCCAAATACACATATTTGACATGGAAATGAATTTCCAAGCTTTATTGCTTTCTCTGAAACTACTCTCTCTAATGTCTTCTTCATACTCAAATATTATTGCTTCCACTTCTACTTTTCTTTTCTAACCACACTTACCCCAACTATCAACTACAAATCACATGAAACTACTCTCTCTAACCTTTCTTTTTCCTTTCTAAGATTAATTTATATCTTTAAAAAAAAAAAAAAAGAGACGAATCAAAATGCTTTTATCAAAATATATTTGTTTTCTTCGAACAGTGCTCCATTTTTTTAATTTCCTGCAATAGATAAAATAACAAAAATAGAAATTAGAATTATCAATAAAACATATCAAACCAAATGCAACAAAAAAAAAAAAAAAAAAAACAGCATTAAAATCTGATGAACANACAGTGCTCCATTTTTTTAATTTCCTGCAATAGATAAAATAACAAAAATAGAAATTAGAATTATCAATAGAACATATCAAACCAAATGCAAAAAAAAAAAAAAAAAAAAACAGCATTAAAATCTGATGAACATTTTATAGAGTTTCAGTCTTTTCTACCTTGAAGATTTACAAATTGAAAAAAATAACTTCACCAGCAAATGAAGAACAAAGAGGAAGGAGAATAATACAAATTCTATGAAACGGACTGTTACATAATTATGGAGATATTAAAGGAGAGAAGAGCATAACTGTTGATCGTATTTAAACTGAATTTTTTTTATATATAAAAAGACATTTTGAACTGTAAAAAATCTACTTACTTGAAAAGAAAAAAGTGGGATTACAGAAAATATGATTATACGTAAAGATGAAGAAAAGCGACACTTGGACTGTTAAGAAAGAAAGAACAAAAAGCCTTTTTAAACAGCTGGTCTGAAATTGAGGCAGAGAATCAAAACACAAATCCACTCAGTACAAGCCAAGAATCCCACCCAGACAGTAATATATGTCGATATCGTTTTACTATAATTTCGATGAAATCAAAGTGCAAAAGAAACATTGAGATGCTAACCCCAAAGCTCAGTTTCTTAGGACACAAAAGAGATTAATGAGACTTTGAGTTTGATGTGAGCTATGTTGTGTTTGCGTTCTAAAAGAAACCACTTCTCGATATTTTTATTATACTTTTACTATGTTTGGTGAAGCAATTAACTATGATTCCTATGGTTCATAAAAAAGTATAAGTGGCTTTAATATTTTTGGTATATACAAACGCCACCATGCCAACCGTATATACACAAGTTGTATTATTATTTAATTTACAATGACTTATACATTAGTTGATCAATACCATATCCATATGATCAGATCATCACACAAAGAATAAAATAAGTCTGTAATCAGTACAGGGCATCATTTCAGTTAATATATCCTTCAAGTCAACAATTAAATTTGAACGAAATATTGAATTAGAAACTTTATATATAATAGACGGTTGGTTGCGTGAGTTATTATACAATTAGTTGTATTATATGTTTTATT
>OVAV01002111.1:0-11775 GCA_900406375.1 Iberis amara
CTGTAAAAGATTTATTAAGCGACGCTAAATCTGTCTCCGAAATCGCATCAAAACCCATACTTGGCAGCCTAGTAACCTGTTAATCCACATCATCCATACTATATAATCTCTTATAGTACGAGATCACCAAATTCTCCAGCTCCGCCTTATCTGTAACCCAGTTATTCTCATCATTTTTAAGAGCCTCAATCGTATTACGCCTTCGCCTAACAATCGTCGAAGTGTGAAAAAACTTCGTATTACGGTCCCCTAGAGCAACCCATCTCTCCCTTGATTTTTGGAACCAAAGTATCTCTTCTTGTTCTAAAATTTGGTCTAGCTCCTTCGCAAGTTCTCGCTCTCTCGTAATAAGATCATCGGACTGACCTACATCCAACTCCTCTTGAACTCGCTTTATATCATGTACCAACTTCTCTTTCTTCTGAAAAACATTACCAAAGCTTTCCTTATTCCACTTCTTAAGGACAGGCTGTAACGCTTTTAATGCTCTTGGTGCAGGTACATTATGATTCCATGCATTCCTAAGTAAATCGTTAAACCCTTCATGAGACAACCAAGCCGCTTCAAAACGAAACGGTCTTCTTCTTGGGTTCAAATTTTTAAGCGGAACAAGCTGCACATATAAAGGGGTATGATCAGAGGCAAGGAAAGGCAAGTGAGTAACACTAGCTTATTGCCATTTAAGTCGTGCTTGACCACAACAAAGNAGGCAAGGAAAGGCAAGTGAGTAACACTAGCTTATTGCCATTTAAGTCGTGCTTGACCACAACAAAGCACACGGTCAAGCCGTTTGGCGATATAATTATGCGCTAAACGACCTCTTCTCCATGTATACCGACTCCCGACAAACCCCATATCTATCAAAAGAGAGTCGCTTATCCATTACCCAAACGCCACTGAATCATCGGATAATCGACCACTCCCTCCCATCCTTTCTTCAACCCGAACAATAGTAGTAAAATCTCCACCAACTATCAATGGATCATTAATACTTGTAATCAAATCTTTCAACTCCAGCCACAAACCACTACGCCGAGTAACTGTAAGTGCAACATAAACAGCAATCAAGTTAAGACTCTCTGTACCCATACGTACTAAAGCATGAATATATTGGTTCGTCGAAGCCTTAATCTACACCACCCCAACAGTAGATCTCTATAAGAGCCAAATACTGCCACTCNGAAAGGAGTTCTCAAACCCCAAACCCTGACAAATCATTCGTGCTCTATCTCCCCCCGCATGTGTCTCAAAAACTTCAAGAACATCAACCATATTCCTCTTCAAAATATAACGTATCGACCTTCGAAAGTTAGGTTTATTCGCCCCCCGGCAATTCCAAAACAGACAATTCATCATAACTATCTTCACACAAAAACGGACTGTCGGGGATAAACCCTACGCCAAACTTTTCTCTCCCGAGTTCGAGAGAGAGCATGTCTTGTCACCTACCATCATAACCGCATTCTCTATACTCTCTTCTTGCATATTCTCAGCCATATGCTGAGTCCCATCAGTCGTAACTCCACACAGAAGCTGGTCCCCATTCAAAGTCACCTCACCATGCATACGGAGATCACCATCACTTCTCATCGGACCATGATCAGTTCTCATACGTTTACCCGACTCCGATAACACGACCTCCTCTTTTCTTGGTCCAAACACCAAACCTTTGCTCAGCCTTTGTGTAAAGTTACGTTGACCATTCTTATCCACTTGTTTTCGAAAATTGTTACTCTTAGGCTTTAGGGCTTCACGCACACCACTTTTTTCTTTCCCACCCATTAACTTCTCACGTACAATAGTAGGATGTGGTAAGCCTTCATTCTCCTTGTTCTCACCAAAAACCATACTGCGTCCCCCCTTCTCACCTTCCATAGCCTTCGAACTCAACTCACCAAAACGATTAGCATTAACCACTACAACTTTGTCCTTTCCCGAAGCTTTCATAACGCTAGGTCCTTCCTTACTCGACTCTCCCATTGATTTCCCCCACCGTCTCCTTTAACACACTACGATCATTAACACTTCTGTGACCAGCTCGTCGAACAGGGATAAAACCATCATTCTCAACAGTCGTTTCTACAATCTCCACCGGTTTTTCTTGAAACACCATTTTCGTTAGTTTCTCAGCCAAATCTCTAGGACAACTCGGAGCCATATGTCCATAGATGCCACATCTTGGACAAATATTACCCAACCCTTCATACGAAATAGAATATCTCTCCCCATTGATTAATATCGTTCCCTTCAGAGGCTTCGATAAGTTTACTTCCACACACACTCGCGCATAACGGGCTCTCTCAAACTGCAACGTCGTTAAGTCCACCTTTAGGGGGTTTCCTAGTCCTTTCGAAACCTCTCTCAAGATTGTTTGGTGATAGAAATTCAATGGAATGTTCATCAATCTCACCCAGACCGCTGTAGTAACAATCTCATCACGTAAGGGATCGAAAGTCGGTGACCAGTCTTGTACCATCAGATAACTACCAAACGCCTTCCATGGACCGCCAGTTAGCGCAGACAAGTTCTCATCAGCATCCTTAAACCTCACCATAAAGAACTGTCGAGGTAGATCCATCACATACATCCCCTTCTTAGGTCTCCATAATTCTCGTAACTTCCGAAGCAAGATAGTTAAGGGAACACTCCTGCCTAGAACCTTAACTATCATACAGTTTTTCCAAAAGTTTTAAAGTGTGGCTGCTGGGATTAATAGTAGATGATAAGTCAGATCATTACCTCTGATAAAATATTAAGTGCGCTGATTGACAACAACAACAAAAAAGAAGAAAAAGAAGCATTCCTTCATATGAAACGACTAATCTTATAATTGGTAAATAAGTATAACAAATTATTCAAGAAAAAACCTACTTTAGCGTAAGTAGTTATCAAAGTAACTTCTTTCACATTTTTGTCTCCCAGTACTCATTTCACTTCGCAGTTACATAGAAAGAGTCATGTTACTAGAAACAAAACTTAATTTGACTAATTCATTGTTTGGTCGAATATTAAGAATTAGAACCATAGGTAAAATGTTTTTAGACCCACCAAATATTCCTAAGTAAGACCTCTACATATTTTAATTAATCTCTTCAATATTCATCTATTTAGAAATACCACACAAATCTTCAAACACAATTATAAAGAAAAATAAATACTCCCTATATTTCAGTATATTTGATGTTTAATAAATTTTACATTGAAAAGCGAAAACATCATTTAATTTGAAATAAAAATTTTTCTCTAAAATATCAAATAAACCGAAACGGAGGGAGTGTAAATATCAAAACTAGACATGAGATATAGAAGGATGAACAACCTTGTTTTGTCTCCCTGCAAGACAAAGAATTGTCCTCCTAGCAAAAGATGGTGTTTTCGTCTCCAAAGATCCTAAATTTTCGATCGTTTGATTCTTCTCATCGACGCCGATCTTTGTCTCATGAAGATTTTGTTGATTCGGAAATCGGATAGAACAATCCTGATCTCTAGCACTACTAGTCTTTTGCTTCTCCTTTTTACCCCTTAGCCAAATTTTGGACAAAGAAAAACTCTCTCTTTCCATGATTCCTTTAACCGTTGGCTCGAATCCGCATTCGGACACAACCGCCCTGTGGCCGGGCAAACTATGATCTTTGCCTGGTAGTTTCTTGGTAGAAACATGAACCTTAAGTTTAGCTTCTTGGTCCATAATATACTCATATGATCCCATTGAAAAGCACCTCCTTTCATCTAGGTTACTACTATCACTAATGTTATTGTTACTTCCTTCACCAACATAATATATGTTCCTATACTTCCCTAGCTTAACTTCTAAAGGAACAACCTTTTCATCTAAATTACCCATTTCACCATCCGGGTCGCATGATTTACGAGCCGACCCGACATGGGCCAACCCAAAATCATTAGGATCAAGAACAGGAACCATATCTCTTGAGCTATGACCACTAGCGGATTCAAGAACAAGTAGATACGATGAACTTGGATTATGGTGAGATGAGAGAAGATTAGATCTACAGAGAGGACAAGTCGAGTGAGAGAGAAGCCACGTGTCGATACAGTCAACGTGAAAGGCATGGCTACATTTAGGCAAGAGTCTAAGTTTGTCCTCAGTTTCAAACTCACAAAGACAAACAGGACAATCGAAAGATGTAATCTTTAGACCAATAATAGATTTGTAATGGAAAACAGGTAACGTGTCGATTAATGATTGGTCGACGCCAGAATCGTGGAGGTGAAAAAGTTGATGAAGCTGACCTTGAAGAGCTGTGACATTGTCATAGTAATCTTCTCTGTTTTGAGTCGATGGTGTAAGAAGAAACTTCACGAGGATATGAATGAGACCACAGATTAGGAAGATGATCGAGAAGATTATTATTATTAGGAGAATGTTTGGGCTTATTTTGCTGCTTAAATCAAAGCTTGTGTTTGATGGTGATGAAGGTGAGATGAAAGTTTGATTCATTTTTTCCCGAGAAAGAGAGGAGAGAAAAAATGTGAAAGAACTTTTCTTAAGGCTAGTGATTACTATTAATGCATGGTCTGTTTTATTTTATTTTATTGAGATTTTGGTTTCTCTTGAAAATGAATTAAAGAAGAGAAATAAAAGTTTGAGCTCTTAAAGTAGTGTTTTTTGAAATTTTATGAGACAGAGTGATGATTAAGAGAATTACAGGTTGGACCATTGATCGTGACAGATGAGGAAAAAATATTTCATTTAATATTACAAGAAGAAGAGTGTTTTTGAAATGATTTTAAAAATTCAGAAATTAATGGGATTTGGATCTTAGTATTTAATGACCTAAGGAAATGCAAAGTCATTTACCCACTATCAAAAATAAAAAAATGCAAAGTCAACTAAATAATTCTTTAAATAAAAAGACTGATATATTCAATTTATATTTGAAGAATTATATATATATATCCAAAACCCTGGCCTTCCATGTTAAAGCCAACCAGACAAAGGATATAATTAGTACAATCCATAAGAAAAAACATATTTCTGTCAAATTGACTTTTATTATCCAAAATCTAAAGTTTGAATTCAAAATATCATATGAGATTGAAAATCACAAGAAATAAAACTCCCAACTAAAACATGTTATTGAACGGACATTTGAAACATGAACATTACTCACTTAGCAGTAAGTCTTGCCATGAGTATTATTCATATTCATAGAGTAACTATAAAATCTTAAGTTATTTGAATTTTTATCTATAAACGGTTTAAGGTAAAACCTAATCCAAGAGACTAGTAAATTTTTTTCTCTTAATTTTAGACAGTAAACAAACATTCTATGTTGAAAAAAGAGAAACACGATAGACAGGAAACAGGAAGCAGACATGTACGAAGGTTATGTGCTGATTTCTTTTGTTAATGAGGGAAATATGGACTTTTGTATTTTTAAAACTTATTAGTATATATATATATATGCTTTGTAAAACAACAAACCTAATGATAAATGGATGATAGTGAAGAACACAAATGTGTTTTATGAAAAGTTATAATAGACTCTCATAATCATAAATAAGACTATACATGTTTATACAATAAAGATATTTCTTAATCTAGAATATACACAAATTTTTACAATAAATTTTGATAGTATTTTAATTAATATAAATGATATTTTTTATATTCTTTAAATTTTAACTGTCAATCTCTATATTCTAATACCTAAAATTAAGTATCCTTTCATTCAACTAGGAATTTCAGTGTTATTTTACTAGTTGGTTCTTTTATTGTATATTAGTTCCATACAGAACTTTAGACAATTTAGTCTTTTAATAATTTGAAAATATGAGTAGTCGCTCATATTCTTTTTATATATGTGGTGGCAAGCTAGGTTGAAAATTGAAATCAGAATACCAAAAAACTTAAAACCAAGGATATGTTCGTTTGTCAATCGTTAGCAGCAGCAATTGACAATAGCGACTGCTTTTTATTCATTTGTCAGTCGCTGAGCCAAATGACTTAAAGTAGCTAGCGATCAACGATTAGAGTTTTTAGTGGCTGTTTTTTCCTAGAGATTTGATTTTAAAATATGCTCGGTCAGCGACTAACAAAAGAACAACAAATTAATCGTTACGATAATAAAATAAAATAAATTAAATTAAATTAATCATAATAAATAAATAAATCATATTAATTAGATAAAGTAAATAATTAAAATAATTAAAATTAAAATTTACTTTATAAAAATTTTAAGTAAATTATAAGTAATTTAAATAATTTAGATGAATCAAATTAATAAATTAATGAAACTAGTTAAATAAATAACTAAACTAATAAAAATTAGTTAAATAAATAAATAAAATAAAATATTTCCAACAAAAACAGTTAAAATAAATTTAGTCATATAATTTAATTAAAATAAGTAATTTAAAAAATAAAAATAAAAAATTATTTTCAGGACATAAAATAAGTTGAAATAATTTAGTATAAATAAAATAAATCCATTAAATAAAATAATCTAAAAGTTCAATAAAATAAAAAATTATGTGAAAAAATAATAACAAGAAAATAAAATAATATGAAAAATAATTTTTTTAGAAAGATTTAAATGAATTAAACTAAATAAATTAATTAAATAAGTAAATTAATTAAGTTAAATAAACTAAATAACTATAATATATTAAATAAATTATTTAAGCTAAATACTCAGACGCTGACGACTACAAAACGAACTACTCATCGATCACTCGCATCGGCCATTCGCTAGTGACTGTGAAACGAATAACAGAAAATATCGTTAATCACTAGTCGCTACAGCTGGTCGCTATCACTAGCAACTGCGAAACAACAGAGCCCAAGTGTTAGGGTTTTAAATTGATTTAGTGCTTTGTACTTAGGATATTTAAAGGTGAGTTTAAATCTAAAAACACAAGAATTTGATCACAAAATTCCCCAAAAATACCGGAACTGTCTTCCACAATTTCCTTTATCAATCAAAGAGAATACACATGCCCTAAGTGTTATAACAACGATCAAAGAAGAAAGATAAAAAAAAAAGCCATCACTCACAAAGACATGATTCAAATCTAATGATCTAATTTTCATACCAAAACAAATATAATGATCTAAGTTTGTTACCAAACCAAAAATCCGACAACCCAAAACTCATTAACCCGATTGAGAAAATAAAAGAAGAAAGACATAAATCATTTAATCCTCAGTCTCACAATTTTCTCTCACAACAATCGATCTCTTCTTTTCTCTCTGCTATCGGATCTTTCTTTCCCACCCCGTCGCCGCAGATCTCCTCGCCACCGATCATCCCCCGTCGCGGTCGAACTGCTGCCGAGAGAGCAACACGTCCATGAGTTGTCTCCTTCTCCTCTATTGCAGAGGCGTGTCTAATGTTATACGAAAAAGACATTTGCCTCAGGCCCCATAAATACACTAAAAAATTTGGGGGCCTCAAGATTAAAAACTTCATATAACATAATAGCAAGAAATATATAAAATAATGAAATATAAATTTGTCTTCATAAAAGGGGTTTAGAATTAGTTATTTCATCCAAATTGTATATCGTATTAGCTATTTGATATTCATAGATTGACCAAAAAGAAAGAAGTTATGTACAATGGGTAAGTGAAGAAACTAACTGGACACAGTACATCAGATGGAGTAAAACATGGAGAAATAAAACGCTAAGTAGCCGGCCGTGTAGTGGTTCTTTGGTGCGGTTTGTGGTCTCGGTTTGCCTCGTTAAAACCTGAATCTAGAAAACCCAGTAGGATAAAACTAGAAGCAAGAAAAAGAGTACAAACGTTCGACCACCACCAAAGAACCGCAACATATGTGCATAGATGAGAACAGGCCATAAGTAAGTCAAAACTTGGTGAGAGCTTGGCGACAAGACTAGGAATGTATGGCTAGCCAACGATCCCGAAGACGATGATACGGAGAAGAAGGACTGTAGTGGAGGCTGGTGATGCGATCAGTAATGCCTCGAACAATGCGATTCCTGAGGCAGCTATGAGTTTGAGGGGTTCTAGCATGGATCCTGGCGTTCCTTTCACGCCATATGTGGTAGACCGTCGATTGGAAGCATCTTGAGGAGGATTGCATCCAGGCGAGTATGAGACGAGTGATGTAAAGCACGAAGGATAGCTGACAAATCTGGAGTGATCCGATGGCGAAGTAGCGGCTGCACGAGGTTGGACCAGAGCGTAAAGGTGTATGGACATGTGAAAAATAAATGATCCCTTGATTCATCAGGTTCCCCACACAGAACACAAGGCTGGTGTCGTCCCCAGATGCGCATGCGCCTCCCGGTTGTCAGCCTGTCAAGAACAGCAAGCCAAGAAATGAATGCAAAACGAGGAAAAGATTGGGGAAACCAAATAGTTTGTTTTTTGAACTAACAATTTTGAAAAAAAAATTTGCACAAAAGAATGCAAGAGACTCGTTGAAGTGTTGAACTTCTTGAAATGAATGAAATTTTGTTATCCAAACTCTTGGATTACTTATAAGATATTGTTGAGGATTCAAGTTTCATTTGCCTCTGTTGAAAGAAGTTTTTCAAAATTAAAGCTGATAAAATCTTATATACGATCAACTATGTCACAAGTAAAATTGAATGGCTCCGCCATAGTATCTATAAAAAGAGAATTTTTCAGAAAATTAAATATGATAATTTGCTAAAAGAATTTAATGTAAGAAAAATGAAAATTTATGTCTTCATCTTTTTAGAATAAAATTTTATCATAACTATTTTTTAATATTTAATGTTATTTATTTTTAATTAATATTTAAGGGCTCATATTTTATAAATCGCCTTAAATCTCTATAACCCTAGGGCACGACACTTCTCTATTGTTGCTGAATCCGTCCCAATCCATTGTTCCGCTGTCGTCGTCAGTTTCTAACCCTTGTATCGTTGTAACTCCGCTCTGTCATCCATCATCATCTTTCCCATCAAAATCCATCATCCTTCTCAATCCATGAAGCAGTCATGTTCATGTTGATAAATTACTTTTTAATTAATTAGTTAGTTGATTACGAATCTAAATAATTAATTCTCCTAAATGATTTTTCTTTCAAATTTTGTATTTATTTTAACTAATTGTTGGAAATAGTTACCTATTGAAAATAATTAACTATTTTGAAATTGAGATATTTTTCCTTCATTTTAAGTTTAATTATTTAATTATTGGAATTAATAAGTTATTTTAAAATGAAACTTTTTTTCCTTGATCAGGTAACAAAAACCCTCTTTCTTTCTAACACCCCTCTCTAACCCTAGCCGATGCCTCTTGATTTGTTGCTCAGAACCAGAGGGCGACAGCTCTTATAGCATCATCGCCGATCACTTTTCTCTTCTTTATGCATTTTCTAGTTTATGTTGGCTTTTGGGCTCGCTGGGTTGGGGTTGTCTTCCAATTTCTCTGGCCATGTTGGCTTCAGTCGAGTCAGGCTAGGTTGTAGTTGTACCAGCGGTGTAGGAGGCGCTGGACCTTTTGACCAACGATGCAGATCTTCTACGAACGTCTTTGCTCTCGTCTGATGAGTTATAGCAGAGGGTCATGGTCTCGTCAGCTCATGCGTCCTCTCTCCTTCTCTTTTAGCCTGGCTAGTTTCTTCTTCTTGTGAGTTGGTGGTCTCTAGTTCCATGTTGCATGATGATATATGGCACTAGTTTTCATCTTGCCGGGCCCAGATCTGGCTTTTTCAGGCTTGCCGTCTCCTGACCAGTTTGGTATAGGTTAAGCTATGGTTTTGGCTGAGAAGGTTAAGGATTGTTTAGGTTTTTGTTCAGTGGCTTTTCCCCCTGTTTATTCGTATCATTAGCCATGTTTGGTTCTTTTCGGTTGTAAGGCAATTAGGGTTTTCTGCCTCTCGAGATTTTTTGGTAGGTTTTTGACCTTGGTGTGGTAGTTGGTTAGGTCTTAGTTTCTACTTTTCTCTGCTTTGGTCGTTTGCTTTCTCCGGGTTCGGTCTTTCATTTCATCATCATTGGCTTAGTGTTTCCCGATAGTAAGTGAGTTGCTCATTTCTCCTACATTTTAGACTCGTCCGAGGTTTTAGAACTCGTTTCAACTATCTACAAACTTTTAAAGTCTCTATATTCACTCTCTCTCTAATTTTCTCATATCTCCCCAAATCTGGAAAATTTTGACGATCGAATTGAAGGGAGATACTCCAGACGCCACAGCTGAGCCACAACATATGTGTATTGTGCTTGGGTTCTGCCAACAATTTTGGCGGTGTTGCGAATCCTTGTCATGTGCTTCACTATCGATTTAGACAAGAAGCATGTTGAATTCTCTAACCCTAACTACGGTGGAGGCGGCGAGAGGTGAACTTTTTGGGCGATGTATGTAGGGATAGCGACTCTGGTGTGGGCGCTCAGATCAGAAGACAAGAGGGTTTGGAGAAGAAAGAAGGGAAAACGGTGGGCCAATCTTCGTGGGCGTGAAAGGAAGGGGGTCTCTAATACGGCTAGTCTCGCAAGAAGACAACGCTTGTGCCAAGCCGGTGGCTAAACCAACATCAAAGATCATGAGAAGCTCTGCTCCTCCTCAGTGTTCTTTTCTTTGTACTTCGGTGGTTCTCCTGCGTTTTCCTCAAGCTTATCTTCCTCTATCTTTCTCCTCTTTCATTGTGGTGGCTAGATAGCGGCCCTTGATGTCTCTGCATTTTAGTGGTTTTAGGAAATCATTTAGCATCATTTTAGGGTTCTTTTAGTTGTAAATATGTTGCATCCTTAGACTTTATTTGTAAGTTTGCATTTTTAGGAAGTTCTGCATTAGCATTTGCATACATATGCATTTCAGAGATTTTTCATGACTTTCAGGAGTTTTAAGAACATTGTTGCGAATTTGGACAAGGAGAAGGAAAATAAGTGCACGACATGAATTATGTGATATCCCGAGGCTACCTAAATCAAATTGCCAAAACCGCATGACGATGTCAACCAACTTCACCCGTACCTCGATCACTTGTCTCGGCCTTGCCTCGACCAAGCAGATCTTCGCCTCGGCCAGCCACCTCGAGCACGCCCAAGCTGCCGCGATCGAGCTCTCCCTCGGCCTCGACCGCATCGTCCCGGCCTTCTCTCGATCACCACCCGAGTTCACCTCGACCTAGCTCCCACTTGCCTCGATCACGAACTTGTTCTCACCTCGCAACACACCTCGATCGCCCGCCAAGCCAAGCACCTCGACCAAGCTTCTCTCGGCTGGATCATGATGACTTAGCCGCCTCGATCATCGCCATGTGAACCTCGATTAACCGACCAAAGCTCACTCGATCACGACATCGAACCAAGCTTCGTTCCGAACCCTCGACCCGAACCAAGATGACCCGGTTTCGGGTTAAGAAGAATCATTATGTTTTTAGATATTTTGTCTTTTAGCGTTTTTAGGGCTTTTCCTGAAACACTATAAAAGCCCTAAAACGTCTCCGTTTCGAAAAAAGCTTGATTTTTATGCCATTTTAGGTTTTTGTCTTAGGTTTCTTTTCTCTCTTTTTTCTCTTTGTTGTTCTTCATGTTCAAACCCAGATTTTTGATTAAGTTTGTGTTTATCCTCTGATTTCTTCATTTTCATGCTTAGATTAGGGCTGTGAACTATCTGGTGCATGTTGATCTACGAATTTATGCTTTAAATCTCGTTTTCACCTTGATCATTTTCTCTGGTTTTTCTACTGTTTCATTAGTGCTCTGTTTTTCTGGGTTAGTGTTCTTGATGTTCATCATCTTCATCTTCTGCATCTTTTGGTTTTTCGTATTGATCATCATCTTCATCACGTTTCCAAAGTTAGTGTTCTT
>OVAV01002112.1:0-11773 GCA_900406375.1 Iberis amara
ATAGCGTTTTACTCGATGCAATTGTTTACTTTTATAATAGCGCCGTATAATTATTATTAAAGGTTTTTGATAATAGCTTCAATGTTTTACGTTCTATAGCATTTGATTTGTATTATAATTGGGTTTCATCTGTAGCAACTTGTTTTACAAAGATAGCAAAATATTTGTGTTATTACTTTTTTGTAATTACCCGAAAATTAATATTATAATAATTATACAATTGAATTTGTTTTGTAATTATAATTTATTTTNGTAATTATAATTTATTTTCAGATTTTTTAATTATAATAATTAAAAATTAATAGATTATATTAAACCATAAAAAATTTTCATGTTTACAAAAGAAAAACATTTTCATAATGTAAGTACAAACCTAACATCAACCAATCAAAACCATAAAACCTATAAAACATTAGCTAGACTCTTTCAATCTACTACCAATAACACTTCACAATCATTCCTAACATATATACTACCATCACCTGCATCTTCACTTTCCCCATCATCTATTTCTTGGATAGGCAATGGTGTACCAACTAAATCCTCCTCTTGGTCCAAATGCCAACCACCTTATCTCTTTAGAATAACTTTGTGTTGAGTCTGAATAAATTTGATGCAAGGAAACATTATAATCAAGCAAACCAAGACAAGAAAACCAAGAACACTCAAGTAAAATAAGACATTCAAACAAAGAATAAGTTCAAATGTGTACAACTCGATATCAAAGGTACATATAGAAAATAAATAATACCTCAGGGATCTTGTTTTCCTCCATAAATAATACCTCAGGCACATATACTTCTTCCTGCCATTGATCAATAACAATATAGCACACAAAGATGAACATCCAACACTATGTAGATATTTAATCTCTTGATACTAAGTTGTCAAATACGAGCCCTCACTCTGTTTAAACAAAAACATCTTAAGAATGCTTTGTTCATTATAAAAAACGTACGAATGTGGTAAACCAAAATGGAAAACTGTAACCGGAAACGTCACAACATAGACGTTGAGTTTCACCTTGTGATACTTCTGCAATCAAAACTCCAGCAGCAAGCCAACAACACAAGATGTTTCCACCTATAGTGAAGTCTAGTTTATTAAATTAGAACAAGAGATCTGCTCAATGGAAAGTTTTATATATAAAAACTGATAAACTAAAACTTCATTTCAATATGTTAAGTAGACTAGTAGAGATTTAAAGCAAAATTTTCACTTGAAACTGAGTACTATAAAATTTGTTAAAGCAGAGATTTGAGATAACCGCTAAGAAGATTCTGGGAAATAACATGCTTATAGGAAGAAAAAATCAAATCAACCACTTCCCGGAACCCACGACCTCACCTGTCCTCTTCGTTTTCAAGATCTTGAAATGCTCTCTATTCAAGAACATAGATTAAGATTTCACCATTGTTATAGGTCACCTTTTATTCTCCGCTAATGAATATCTAACTAATTTCATTACCTTAAAAAGATCATGTTCCTCTTTAGAATTCACTAAAACAGCACGAACTGCTTGTGTTCCTCTGCTCTTTGAAGCGATAAGTAGTGAGACAACATCATCAGAGGACTCGGTTATCTATCTGGAGGATGAGTTTCACTTTAAAAAAACTAGAGAATTTTGTTGAAAGTATCATAATTGTTGCTTGGTGTTGTCTGATATTCCATAAAAGGTTGACTTTGTGGTATCTACCACAAACGTGTGGTATTGGCAGGAGGACAAAAGATAGTCTTGCCCTCCTTTTATTTGTTTTGGCGCCGAAAGAAAGAGAGAGGAGAGAGTATGGCATTTAATGGCATTAAGATTGACAAGAAATATTACACAATGGATAATTAGCGGTGTTCTAGGTGTTGTTTACTATGTTTGGTTGTGTTGTAGGATGAATGTTAAATCTTTTTAACTTAAATGTTTTTGGTACTCAGTAGACAAATGGTTAACTTTAATTTTATGGTATTTACTAATAACTGGACATAATCTAGTAAGGTTGAAAATCGTGTCTACTTAAATGACTAGACAGGATGAATACACAAATTTTTGACTTAAATGAATGATCACTTACATTCAGTATACCCGATTTATAACATACATATATACCGCCTAACACATGTCCATGACTAATTCATAGAAACAATCGGATACATAGTACCAAATGGACATGAATAATACCCAATATCCTATCTCAATTAAATTGTTTAATCATGTTGATATTGTAACTGAAAAATAAAAAAACAATGGTTACATTATATTTTCTGTTATATTTATAATAACCACTGGACATACTCACTAACCCAAATATCCAAAAACAATGGACATACTCAGTAACCCACATGTACACGAATATTTAGTAGACCGAATCATCTCAATACATATTATGCTCATTTGGTCCATTTAACTGGATGTAGACGATCAATACGGATAATCTTACTTATACACTTTAATAATGCATGTCCACAACCACATGTCCACTAATATTTTAGTAGACGGAACCAACGCACGTATGTAGCCCATGTCCATTAATATGTATGCACATGATCAATACTGAAAATTTGACATTAACGAATTTATGACACATATTCACGACAACATGTCCACCAATATTTAAATAAACATAATTAAATACATATTACTAAAATGGACATGATTTATACCCAATTTACGATCACTATGGGTTCGAAAAATCATGTGGATTCATGTTTGCTTCGTCATCGATGTCCACAAACACTGGGGGCGTCCTAGCTTGGGTGAACACAACATCTTTGCACTCCTGCCAATAGCTCAAACTGATTTGGTCTTCATTTATTCTTCAACCATAAGCGTGTACCACTCTTCCTATGAAGCTTTCGTACTTATCATCCTCCTGGAGCAGAACATACTTCGCATACACATCTTTTGCAACCAAAAAATGCCATATTCCTGAATCTAAGCACTTCCATTCACTCAGGAGAATCTTTACCGTTTCGTCCATGGAACGCACCTACGCATTTAACAACATTCATCTTTTGGATTTTCAAATAGTCTACGGAAAGCAATCATTGGTCCACACGCAAACGTGGTGCCATAAATGCAACATGTATCATGCTTTCAATGAAGTTTATACATGTTAATAAGAGGCAAAAAAATTAGCAAATCTTAGTTATGGAGCTTACCTACCAAGAATGAATTCTTCTTCTCCACAAGAAAGAGAAGCTTCACCACGATGATCAATGCCATATTACACATTTATTACACACCACTAGTTATCTCCAGGATACGCCATATGTGGCTATCGCCATTGAAGTGGTTACTCCGGTAGCCGTTTCTTTCTCTTTAAGTCTCAGAGAGTGACGAACTCTTTTCCAAATCTGTGCTAACATGACTTAACCGCCCAACCACTCAACTTAGCCAAACTGTCCAGCTAGTGTCCAGAGCTAGTCCAGCTGCCAACACTCCTTTGATATTGACTAAGCTAAGATCTCGTTGGTTAAGCGAGCCTAACTCGATCTTCTAGCTTATTCCAGTTGGAATCAAACTCTTAAGTTGGCCAATAGGTCTTGGTTTAGACATTTGTCACGTTTCTTTACAGATGCCACTTCTAATTCATCTTCATTCTCTTTTTCATGTACCATGATTGTCATCTTCTCCTCTTTTTCAGCCTCAACCACTGTATTTGCTTCAGAACCTTCTCCACTAAAGCCAGAGTCTAATACAAGACCTGTAAGATGTTGCTTCAAGAAAACCTGCAACATAAGAATTGTTGAAAGACTTAAGATTTTACTTCACTCAAAGAAATCATTAGTCTTTATGTCCAAAGAGTGTACCACAGAGATCAGCTGTCGTGTCTTCACGTCATAAACCTGTAAGTATCGGTTCAAGCCTGAAATGTCGTTCAATAAAGCATCAAACATGAGATTTTTTGAAACACTTATGGATGTTTAAGTTTGTGATGATGAATCTTATCGTAAGACGCAATAATTTGATGTTCTGGGTGTCAAACTACATATCTTATGCTTCCAAATAACTTTCCTGCAACAAACATGCTTTGTTTACTTGTTTGATTTAGCAATGATACATTGTGTAGAGAGAATCAATGAACCTGTTTGTATATCAACGGATGCAAGATCAGCAGAAGCATTCCCAACATAAATAGTATGACCGTAACGACCGGTCTACGTTGAGAAGAAATATCATAAAGACGAACCTGTCTCTAGCACAACCAAATTGTGAGGAATCAGGATAAAGCAATTACTATCTGGTTATTCAAAAAGGGACAAAAGCATTTTAAGGGTTTAAACCTGGTGAGACTTTGTTCCTGTGACAAATTTACGGTGATCATCAATGCTCATAAACGCAGCACAAGTGAACCATGTGGGAGTGAAGATTCCAAGATTGTTAAGCAGAAATTGATTGGAAGAAGAGACATTAAAGCTTAGTAAGTTCATCAAGTAAAGACAAGAAAGCATCTCACAGATTTCGCACTCCAGATCTTAGTACATTGTTCAATATCCCACATATTTGACTCCAATACGTTTCCTGCATTATGCATTCATTCATTTCAGTTTGGTAACAATCAAATCAATATACGAAATGATCAGTTACGCAAATTGATTCAGTTCTTAACTACTAACCCTCCAAATAAGCTGAAGTTTTCGCTCCCATCTACTTTACTGACTAATAGTTCACCAGAATCACATGCTTTCAAGTTTTAGGAGCAACGTCATCAATAAAATCAGCGTGTGCATCTGGAAAATTTAACTGATCTGAGACTCACATCTCAAGAGTTCCATAAACGTATACGAAAGGAAAAAAGAGAAGAAGAGATTCAAACCTTTACACGGTGAGGAGAGGTGATGAGATTTAGAGATAAGAAGAACGGTCTGGACGATCCGGTCGTCTGAGGCTGAACTGGAGAGGTACAGAGGCTGACTTGGAGATCTACAAAGGTTGAATGGGAGAAGAGACGTCAAAAATAAGTAAATAACAAGAGGAGAAATTTTAAGGGATATTCTCAAAAATACCACCAAAAATTAGGTTTATTCCAAAAATACCACACACTTCCAAAAGTTTCAAAAATAACATATTATTTTCAAAAATATCACACAAATGTTTTTGTTCCAAAAATACCACAAAATTTGAAATAACTTTAAAACTTTAAATTTAAACCCTAAAATCCCAAAACCAAACCCTACCCCCTTCAAAACTAAACCCTAAACTCTATTTAGTGGACCCAAACCCTAAATTTTAAATTTTAAACCCTTAAAATTTACTTTTTATGTTTGTGGTATTTTTGGAATATTTGAGAGTGTGTGGTATTTTTGGAACTTTTGGAAGTGTGTGGTAGTTTTGGAATTTGAACTTCTTTTGATGGTGTTTCAAGGAATTCCTCAAAATTTTTAATGGTTTCTTTAAGGTTTTCTTTTTTTGTCTAATTTTCTTAAACATTTTCACATAATATGTATATTTTCAAAATATTTTTTTAAGTTAAAATTATGTTGACCGAAAAATTAAGATATTTTTTAAGTACCATAGCGTTTTTTTATTATCAGCAATAGTAGGTGCCGGAACTTAGCAAATTAATGCGGCCAAGTATTTTTATTTTTCCACGAAACTAACAATAGCGTTCACAAAAGTGAAATGCTAGGGGAAAAACCCGTGTTCATGTATAATAGCAGATACACAAAAAACGCTATGCTGGAATGCTATCGATAGTCATATTTCTTGTAGTGAATGTTGTCAAACTTACAGTGGGCAAGTTTTCGACTTTAAAGATGTTGGAGCTATGAAATATCTTGCACATTGGGAGACTCATAATGGATTCATGTGAAATCGTGATCACCTTCTTCAGATATAGGCAGTAACTTGACAAACTCTGGGATAACTGCGTAGTAAAAAATGCAATGCCAGGTTGAAACCATGAGTTGCAGTGGAGACTAGTTAAGCTTGGATCTAAGCTCAGCCACATTCTCGAATTGCTCGTCAACTTTGATCATCTCTATTGTTCATGAAAACGCCTTGTGACCCCAAGGAAAACTCTCAAAAGCTTTTAAATCCTTAACCATCTTAACAATCTTGCTTCCCATTTTGACAGGATTGGTGTTGCACAACAATATATCATCGACTATTATTATAAGAGCAAAACGGATTCTTTTCCATGAAGCATTTTTTCTCAGCAGACATTCACTTGTTTGTAAGCAACCCGACAATGTCTTTAATCTTCACGCTCTGGTTTGTCTAAGATATAATGGTGTTAAAATACGGATTTTTGGGATTTTCTGGAGTTTGTGACTTATATATGACCACGGTTTCGGGATAAGGACCACACAAAAACCCAATCACAATATCAAATTCATATATAGAAAAACGAAATGGAAATCCTATATATACAAACCATAATTCATATTTTTGGCGGTTTCAAGTGATATGCACAACATCTGGTGGACAAGTTTACTTGAGAATGCTATCTTTCGGACTCGAAGGTTTAGCAATGGACCAAATACTGAATCCTTGAGGCAGTTTAGGTCGGTTGTGTCTTCGAGCACCTCAAAAATTTCAAGCAGATACCCGACTTTAAATAGGAATTAATACGACTACCGGGAGGATATCGGTCATGCGCGTAAAACCTAGAAAAAAGGCGTGAAGAATCAAACATAATTCTTTCGAATGGTGGACACACTCATCAGGTTTTTAAGATGACCTGCAGCGAAGCGGTGGGACGGATTCAACATTCACAGGAACAATCACCGTTGAAGAAGTTTCTCAGCTCGTCGATCATTTCTTTTTTAGCCGTGGAGATGACTGAACTCTTTCTTAGATGACATCGGCTGCAAAGGGGAGAAATATTTGTAATAAACAAGACGAACATAAAGGAAATTATAGGGATTTCAGAAATTATGGTTTGTATTCGATATAGTTACCACTACAATCGGAGAGAGAATGAGCAGTTACTCGAAGAAGAGGAATGGAGAGAGATGAAGAACTGCTTTTCGACTTTTCAAAAAAAAATTAAAAATATGAAAATTTTCAACGTAACTTTGTATATCAGAGGGGTATATACGTCATTCCTAAAATGTGTAATATGGTATTTCTTGTAAGGTCTAGACAATATGGCATTTGTTATAAATTGCCTACCAAATATGGTAGTTTATATAATTTTCTCTCCAAAAATATCATAAAGTAGTGGTATTGTGGTATTTGTTATATACCATTTGTGCCCTCACCTTTTGCACTCCACAATTACTGCCAAAAAAATTGTGAGTGGGGTAAAGCAACATTGATTTGATGGACATTAAGTTGCTATTAATGGCATTAATTTCTTAACCATTAGATAATAGATTGTGACTGATCAAATGAATAATAACAATAATGAAGGTTCAGCTTCATTAGACAAAGTGGAGAATTGGTTTAAAGACTCTGGAACAAGTATGATGTCTATTGATTGTCAACATGTATGATGGACAAACAAAGTGTGTGGACAAGTCTCCGTAGACATGTAGTGTGAAAGACAAGTTACTAAGAAGCATAAATTGGTGGAGGAGACTGGTGGGATTGAAGATATGGAAGAAAAAAACTTATTCAAGACTTTGGTACAAGTAGCAATGAAGAAGTGTCGGAGGACTCGCCTAGTTATGATTATGACATTATGAGAGAACTGATTGACACTGAATCCCATTACAATGGGATCAATACCTAATTGAACATAACATTGGTGAGGCAGGGAAAACTAGTTAACAAGGGTTGTTGGTGGGAGAGTCCTTTAGTAGACCTAATGTGTCTGTGTTGGCTGGTGGACATATGGGGCTTAGTAGGACTGTTGAGTCCTTTGGTAGACAATATATGATATTGGAGGGGGGTCGTATGGTGTTGATTGAGATGGTGAAGTCCTTTGGTGCATAAGGAGGACATATGGACTTATTAGGACCTTCTCTTTTTTTGTTTACATATATTAGACCGTGGATAATTTGTCTGTATAAGGTTTCCATGTGTATAGAAATCAAATTCGTCCATGAACCTTGGCAATTTACGAGAACCCAATTTAGAAGATTTGTTTGTATGCGTTTGAAATAAGTAAGATATAATGGGATTCAAAATCGTCCATGTGCCTTAGTGATGGACAATATATATATATATATATATATATATATATATATATGAGCTTGTTGTCAGTGTCGGCCTTGAGGCCAAGCAAGCCAAGCACTTGCTTGCGGCCTCAAAGTCATTAACTATTATTTCTACCACTTTTGGACATGAATCTTCGTCAGCTCTAGTTGTTGACGGTGTTTGGTATACTTTAATGTTCCTCAGTTCGTTTCCCAACCTTGACAGTTTATTATTAAACTCACTTTTTAAACATTTTTTAACTAATTACTGGCCAAAAAAATTATCTATGCTTGCAGCCCCAATTTTTCTAGGACCAGCACTGCTTGTTGTATAGGGTTATAGTTTCCCAATGCATAAATACCTAAAAACTTCCACTTTGTAATTTAGAGATTTTGAGTCAAGATAATACATAATCCTTCAACGATGGTGGCGCGGCGCTCCAAGAGTGAGTCTCCGACCTCCTCGCATGGATATGGCGGTGGGGTTTGGGGGTGTGGGGAGAAGCCCTATCTCAAATTTTCTCAAGGGCGGCATTGTGAAGCGTTTCCGTATCCCCAAAGCCACATGGTGCTGGATTTTCTTTTAATTTTTTTTTAGTTTTCTTCTATTCTATGATAGTAGGTGATGTAGCTCACGTGATGCACAATTGTTGTGTTTATCTTTTGATTTCTTTTTGGTTTTTATTTCATTATTTTATTTCTTTTTCTTGGTGATAAGGTTGAATCTTTTCACATATTGGCTTTGTGTTTTACGTAGAGATTCTTCTTAGCCTATATAAAAAGGCTCTGCTTTGTCGTTAGGTTTTTGGACTTGATTTGATATTGGCTTTGGTTTTTGAAAGAGGAGTACTCTTTGACCTAAATTTCTTGATTCTAGATTCTGAAGCACGAATCACCTTCATGACGTTTTCTTGAAACGTTACATGTTCTTTCCTTCACGTTCAAAGCTTCCACCTCTCTATTTGTAGCTATTAATCATTTGTATATTTTGTGAAACTTGTCGTGAGCTTTATTGTATTAGATTTCAAAGAGCAATTATACTGGGTACACTTTCACCGGTAAACTCTCGATTTAACTTTCTACATATAAAATGGAAAGTAAGGGGTGTTTTTCAATCTCAATTGTTTATCCATTGTCGATGTTGTATTTCTGGCTTGGAATTTGTTCAACTCCTATTAGAAGTGTTATTTCACTTCTCTTATTTGAAGATATGATTTTATGTTCATATATATTCATGTTGTTGTGTGATCTCTAGATAGATATAGATATTTTAGACATTTACAATGGATGCAAAAGAAAAAACTAAAAACAAACAACAGAGATATGAGTAAATGAGGATACAATATATTGCAGTTTCCTTTATATAGTAGCCGAACCAAACACATTTCCAAAGGATTTAATAAAGACGCAAATGTCTTTGCACATATGGAATGTGTAAAATGCAGTAAATACAATTCTTCCTCACAAAATATATATAGATGTGACTAGAAAAAGAAAAGCAAACCAACTGCTCTTAAATCAGAATGGGAAAGAAGAATACTTCTTGGAGGTCTGTCAAGAAAATAAGAGCTCCTCCTTCTTTGCCTAAGCTGATCCCAGCTAATTCTCCTTAAATGTAGCCGGTTAGCGTCAAATGCGTAAACCACATATTGGACCGATATGAACTGAAATCAGCTCTCACGCCAACTTTGCCTTTTCATTTCACTTTGAGGTAAGTGAACCTTGGCCGCAAATGCATAACTCTTTTCCAAGTTTTAACGAATGAGTGTATTGTCTAATAGCTTTTAGTTGCTATTTAATTATTTACTTATAATTTTATTATCATCTCTTATGGTTCCGAATGGTAACAGAAGATTAAGCGGTGCGATACAACTGCAGTTTTTACAAAAAGCGGAACAAGTGCGGTTCGTAAAAAATAAGCGGTGTAGAATTACTTTTTAGTGGTAACATAAATTATATGTGGTACGGAAAAAATAATTGAATAGTTAAATAACATAAACAAATTGCATTATTTTTTAAATAGATATTTGATTAACTTTTAACAAAGTTTTATATGTTTCAAGAAGAAAATTTTAAACATTGATCTATTTAACTATTAATCTTGTGTAAATTACATATATGTAATTTTATTAATTGTATATTTGATAAAAAAAAAAATTATTTATGTTTGGTGAANTTTAGTCTTGTTTCTAAAATTTTAATTCAGCTTAGATTCGGATGATATTTTTTATATTCATTCAAGTAATTTCATAATTCGTTTCCGATTTGGAACCAAATATTTTGTTTTAACTTGATTTGATTTTTTTGATATCATTTATTTTTTCCACCCCTAATACTACATATATATATATATATATATATATATATTCATTTTTTTAATCTTTTTATAACTAGGTTTGTGTATGTTAAAAAAATGTTATTACTCAAAAAAGTTCCGCACTTGAAAAGCTGCATTTTGACTATTACTTATCTCTCCCTCATATTTCTATTGTCCTCAAAGATTTTTTTAAAGTTTCTTCCTGCACTTGCTTTTTTAGGTATATGTGCCTAACTATTTATGAATATAACATACATGATAATACGCCCCGTTTATCTTCATTAACGCTTTTAGGTCTGGATAGTAATTGTGAATCAAGCGGTACAAGAAAAAAAAAAATTGCGGAATGGTGCGGGTTAATTGCGGTTCAAGCGGAAAATAGGACAAGTGCGGGTATAAAAAATAAGTGGTACTAAATTATTTTTGAATCGTAACAAAAACATCGTACAGTACCAAACAAATATTTATATTTGTAAACTAATACATAATATTTGTTATTTTTTAACCTAAATAAAAAAATATTTAATATTTTTAATTAATATATTTAAATACTACTAAAATATTTTTGTTCCATGAATAACATTAAAATTATTTTTAGTTCTATTTAAAAAAATTTGTATTGGTAGTATTAAATTTTGAAAATGTTATGGTTTATTTTTGGGTTTATAGTGTAAATTGTTTTGTCACATTTTCATCAATTAAAAGCATGATCCATATTCATTTTCTAAAATGCGAAGAAAAACAATTAGTAGTGTTGCAGTCCGGTGAAAGAGATGCATATGTAGATTTTAACCACTTGATCGATAAACTTCTCCAAAGGAATTTACGGTTTAAATTTAATTTAGAATTTTGAAAATATTTTTAAGTGGTATAATTTTTAGAAGAAACAATATTATGATATTTTGAAAAGATTTTCCAATAGAGAAAATTGGGAAATAGGGTACTAAAAAGTTTTATAATTTGCTAAAAGGATACTTTATAAAAAAAATTGTATTTAAGTACTTTTTGTTTCGTGAATGATGAATTGTTTGTGAATTATGAATGTGAATTGTTCGTGTGAATAGTTTAGTTTATGTGAATGATGAATAGTTTATGTGAATGTTGAATTGTTTGTGTGAATGATGAGTGGTTCGTGTGAATGAACAAAAATACCTATTTTTCAAATTAAAAAAGGAAAAAAACCTTAAAAATACCCAAACTCTATAACATTTGTCCATTTAATACACGAATTTGTTTCGTTACCATATAAATACTCAAACTTTCATCCGTTTCCATATTAATTCACAAACAATTTGAAATTGCAATTTTATCTCAATTCCGTTAGTCACCCTAACAGAATCGTTAACTCTGTTAATTTATTAATTGAATGGATTTATTTTT
>OVAV01002113.1:0-11770 GCA_900406375.1 Iberis amara
AAAAACAATAATCCGCGCATCGCGCGGGAGAATAAACTAGTTTATTTGTGATTTGGGAGAATTTTAATCAATTTCTTTTAGCTTCTACTAAATATCGAGCCTACGCTTCTAAAACTAATTTTGTTAAAATTTTATGTGAAAAAATGTCCACAAACATTTTTGCATAAGGTTGGCTCTCCAACGATCACATATGCATAATCAAATTTACTCGACGTCACAAAGTTGCAATAGGTTTTTGTTGTAGGCAACTTGAGTGGTCCCAAACCACTATATTTTTCACAACCGCACATATTGTTGTATCTATATGTAATTTGACCGAAATCAAGAATCAAGATCATACAAATTAATCTCACTAACAATTAGTATACTTTTCCTTTTACGTACTAGTATATATACCAAAAATAACATCCAAAACGAAATATAATTTGTCTTGAAATAGGTAAGAGGTCTTCTTGGTAGCTGGTAAATGGAATTTGTGTTCATGTCATACACAAATGCATTATTTCTTTTAAGAACAAGTAACTAACCTGTAGTGTCTAAAAATAATTCATTAGATACTTGACTTATGTGTCAAAGTTAGCTCTATACAACATTGCTTCAATACTTTAAAAAGCAAAAGGAATATCAAGAATGGTTTTGAGGAATCTTTTAGATGTTCCTAGTTTTGAGACATCACCAGAGTATTTGTGTGTTTTATCTCTTTTTCTTTGGTTGGTGCCATCTTCACCAAAGTCTCTTGAAGCTCTCCACCTAAGCTTATCCAGATTGCCTTATACCGAGTCACGAGTTCAATTAGATTGAAGTAATAGATTCACAAGTAAATTGATTCTGTTTAGCCAATTTTAAATGATGATGAACTATATATCTCTACATCATGCTAGCCACGCATGTAAAGTTGAAAGATAACCCTTTTTCTCCCTCTAGATGCAACTATTTCATACGTTGTACAATCATGTTAAAAGCACTAAAAACGTGGAAAATCATTTCATAAGTTATTGTTCTTTGCCTTGTGGCCTAAACCGTATTATTATTCCTACTACCAGAAAAATCTCAATTAGCATGACAAAGCACTAATAATACAAAAACATCTTATGTGCTAAACAGAAGAACATAAATATCAATAGTTTACTAAGTTTTGACGATCAAGAAGATGCCAATACTTGCTTTATACAAACTAAATTTCTTTATACTTACTATTTTACCATCTAAAAGATCTTCTGAAACCTCTTCATGAGTTACATTCAATGCTCTTAATAGGATTGCAATGTTCTGTTTTTTTTGGATCGAGCATTCTGCTCTCACTTAGCAGGAGGCATCACTGATCTTCTCACATGTTCCTTTGGAGCTGAAGTTTCTAAATAGCAGCTGAACATATGTTCCATTCTATCCTCGTTCAACATGTGTAATACCATAAGATCTAAAATATTATTGCAAACGTATGTATCACAACAATATGAAACATAGTGGTACACACTGGAATAAGCATGATTTGTTTGTTTGGAGTCTTCATCTCGCTCAGTTATCTAAAAATAAGGATAGAAATACATCACGATGATGAAACTCACCTTTTTAAAAGAAAAAATAGAGGTATCGTAACAACAAACCTCCTTTACTGTCATTTCATTGTTCTTCAATGCAATAGGCCATAAATCTGGTACTTCTTTCTCTGTAGAAACACGATCCATTATCAAAAACTACAAACAAAACCAAACTTACGTCTAAGTAACTGAGAATACACCTTCAACAGTTTTATCTTCTTCTTGTTTTGTTTTTACTTCTTTTGGTGCACCTTCAACCACAACGTTTGCAATCTCATATCTATGTATGTGATTAATGCATTAGGAAAATGTAAAGCCATAGGCCCATATATATTTACAAAATGATATAGATAAAAGTAAAGAACATACATCACTATTGATTCAAGTAAGTATCAATAGAGAAAAATATTATAAAAATTTTAGCAATTGAGAATTCAATCACGTGTGATAAAATTTCAATAATAGGAACTTAAAGATTACAAAATCAAAGAGAAGAAAGATTAAGCATACAGTTGTCTTGATCAGCTTTCTGCAATGATTTCAATTCTTGCAATCGGAGATACAATCTCACCAAAATTCTTACAAATCATGCAATTAGAGCTTTAAAAGTTTGAACCTTGTCAAGCGGCGTAAAAAAGTAAGTGTGGATTCAAAAAAGCTATAGAGACGAACAAATATGGGAAAGAGAGGAAGAATCAGAACTTAAGGTCACTGACGGTGAAAAGAACACTAAGATGCATTCCATGGCTTCTGACTCGCCCAAATGATAAATTGATGGGAGAGTGGAGATATATGTTTTCTTAAAGGGAGAAGTATAATCGCTTCAATTTCCTGTGAAGTTGAATGTTATGGAAGCAGTAGAATATTGATCGTGTGTCTTTTAATTTTTCTAAGACTAGTTACAATGGGGGTGTTGAAACTTTGATTCAACTGTTGAACCCTTCCATTGGGGTGGTTGAAAACTCACCAAAATCTTATGTGTATTAAACCTAGTTAAAACAATTCAACTAGTTGAATTCTATTTTTTTTGCCCACGTGTCATTTTTCTCTCTTTTGTCCTAGAAAAAAAGTTAAAATATTTTTTTGCTTAATTGTGATTCGATAATCCACTGGAGCGAACAAAAGTTTAAGAGGTGTTGAATAAATGTGTGGAAATGAGAGAAGATGATGTGGAGTGTAAAAATGAAAAAGTTAGGGTATTTAAACACTCAAGCATTGGATTGAACAAAAGTTTAAGAGGTGTTGAATAAATAAGATGAATAGGTCATTAGATTTGAGATGACAATTTTGTATTGGTTATAGTATATACTGACGTAGATGCTTTGAAAAGCCATGATTTGTTCATTTTATATAGTTTAGATTGATTATTCAAAAAATAATTTTTAAATCATATTATTATTATTGATATGAAAAATTTATAAAAAGAAACTTTTCTCGAACTCTCTCTTCTTCTACATTTCTCTCAACTTTCTCTTTCCCATATCTATTCTGGTTCTAGAGACCTGTGGTGAGATATGAGGCGGCGAGCACACCACTTCCGTCGTTCGACCGGACCGCATGCACCGCGACCCCCGGGTTCGCCGGCAAAATCCAACAGCGGCAAGCTCACCCGTTTCACTATTCCTCTCAAAGCTTCTCAAGTCTCTCGGTTCTTCCTTCTTTCCAGTTTATAGAGTCTTCCGTTAGCGGTCGTAAACGCTTTGTGGTATTATTTTCCGGCCGGATTCACCGCGGCACAGGAGTACGAAAGTCGGCGGTCGTGGAGGCGGAAGATCTCAAGCTTGGATTTCGGGTTGACTCACTTGAGGAGAGTGAGGCTTTGTCTCGTGGTGGTGGTGCGGGGACCACTGTCGCTGGGAGGCGGAGCTGAACCAAGACCGACTGTGAGTTAACTTGTCCCTATTTCCGGCGGAAAACTACCTTTCATTTCTCCTAAATCTGTCATGGCACTTGGGATCAACCTCTTCCTTTCTTACCAAAATCGGTAGACCGTGTGGCGACGTTGTCGATCTTATCTATTTCTCGATTCGGAGCTGTCGCTGGGACACCGGAGGCTCCTTTTCGGGCGCATTCACATGCCACGGTGGCGGCATGAACTTTTAGGTTTTCTAACTAGTTCTAGGATTTTGAGTTTTATATGTTTGGGCTCGGACCTAGCTATTTCTCTGAAAAGCCCAATCCGGATTGGATTGTTGGGTTGAGTTGTTTTCTTGTTTGGTTTATGGGTTGAATAGTTTATAAATGAATTATATTTGGATCTATTAATCTAAAACCTTTATCAAAAAAAAGTTTTATGGATATGAAATGATGTCCAATATATGGATTTCATTTCATACACAATTCTATCTATTAGTTTGTTTTATTAATGGATTGTTGAAACAAAACACTACAAGTGGTCTTAGATGGATATTATGAGAATAAGACTATATATTATGAGAATGCGCAGCACAAAAAATGTTTTTTTCCTGCTACATGCATAATTGCATAGCTTAATTTAAGCAATAGAAATGTTACTTAAAAGACATAGATTTTTTTGTGCAATTTTCATAACCGATTCCATGAAACTTCAGGAAATAGTGATTTCGCCAACCGATTGGTCAATCTTTGCAACAAAATTATGAGATCCGACTTTATTAAAGAACTTTTATTCGAAGTTTTAGTTGGTTCATCGGAAATAACACCATAACATAAGCGAACTTATTAGCGAGGACGACTCAGACAGATTAATTTTTTAGTCATAATTTTCGTATCTGTAAAGAGAAGAACAGACAATACACTTGAAATTGTTGCAAACTGATTATCTTATTTCATCCACAAAGATACACCTCTTTATATAATCTGAGTTACAACAGATTTTCCTTAAACTAGGGACTAAATAAAGACTGGCCAAATAACATAAATTGATCCTTAACAATCAGACCTTATTCAACTGACTTACGACCAAGTCATAACCTAAAGACTTATTATTCCTAACACATCCTCCCTTAAACTACAACTTTCGGTTTTGTTTATACTTGGAACTTCACAAACACCAAGCAAGTCTCGTAGCTTCTCAAACGTATCCATCTTCAACGGTTTTGTTAACACATATGCAATTTATTGCTCTGTGCCACAATGTACCAACTCCACAATTCCATCATTAGTAAGATCTCGGAGAAAATGAAATCTTACATCGTTGTGCTTGCTTCTCTTGTGCATGACAGGATTCTTGGAAAATTTGATTCTAGACATATTATCACAAAATATTGTTGTGCTTTCTCCTTTCTGTTGAATCATGCCAATCTTCTCTAAAATTCTCCTCAACCATATAACTTGACACGTACATGTTGCAGCTGCAACAAACTCTACTTTAGTTGTGGACAAAGTAACCACTGGTTGTCTCTTGAATGACCACGATATTGCTGCATTGCTCAAGAAGAAGACATATCCAAAAGTGATTTTCCTAGTGTCTAAGTCACCAGCATAGTCATTGTCGGAATAAGCTTGAAGAATCTCACTTCCATTTGTCATATAATGTATTCCCAGATTGATAGTACCTTTTAAATATCGAAGAACTCTCTTCACTGCTCCCATGTGCATTTGACTTGGATTATCCATGAATCTGCTAATCAAGCTTAGTATAAACATCGAATCTGGTCTTGTGGCTGCCAAGTACATCAAACACCCCACCATTTGTTTATAGAGACTTGGATCTGCTTTCTCACTTGAATCTTCTTTAACCAATTTGGTTCCAGGGACAATTGGATTTCTTACTGCATTGCACTCCTCCATCTTGAATCTTCCTAGTATCTCATGAGCATATTTTCTTTGACTCATGTATATGTTGTGTCATCTTATATTATCTCCACTCCGAGAAAATACTTCATCTCACCAAGATCAAACATATCAAACTTTGTTTTCATTGAAGCTTTGAATTCTTCTACCATCCTTGAATCACTTCCTGTCACAATCATATCATCAACATACAGTGATACTATGAGTAAGTTACCTCCAATGTCAGTTTTGACAAACAATGTAGGTTCATGAGGACTTTTCTCTAATCCATTTACTGTGAAATATTTCTCAATACGGCTGTACCAAGCTCTCGGAGCTTGTTTAAGCCCATACAACGCCTTTTTGATTTTGTAGAGTTGTGATTCATGATCTTTCTTCACATATCCCTGCAGTTGTTCAACATATACATTCTCCATAAGTTCTCCATACAAGAACGCGCTTTTTACATCAAGTTGATACACCTTTAGCCCCTTTTGAGTTGTAGTTGCAAGTATTGCTCTGATGGTGTCCCACCTTGCAACTGGTGCGAAAAATTCCATGTAATCAATCCCATACCTCTGAGAGTAACCTTTATATACTAGTCTCGCTTTGCATTTGTCTACTTCTCCTATTTCATTCAACTTCGTTTTAAATATCCATTTAGCACCAATTGTGTCTACTCCCTGAGGTAGATTATAGAGCTCCCAAGTTTCATTCCTTTCAATGGATTCAATTTTTTTAATCCATTGCTTCTTTCCACTTCGCTTCTTAAACTTCTTCCTCAAAGTTGGTTGGATATGTTATTGAAGTGAACAGACCAAACACTTCCATGAACATGACAAGATCTGCAACTTCAGGATCTTCCTCATCTGATAGCCCTTCTCCACTTACATATTCATTCATCCAAGTTGGGATTGTTCTTGTTCTTCTTGTGTGTTGAACTTGTGTATCACTCATCTGTTCAACAACTTCATATTCTGCATTCTCGTTCTCGTTAATGTCTTCACTGCCTGTTACAAAATTTTCTTCATCAAAGTCAAATATGTTTGACTCCTCCCTTGAATTTTTTCTCCACTCCCATTCAGCATCCTCATCAAAAACTACATCTCTGCTAATGATAATACTATCTTCCACCGGATTATACAACCTGTATGCTTTGGATTTCTCACTTACTCCAAACATAACACACTTGATGCTTTTGTCATCTAACTTCGTTTCTCCTTGGGAATGTGGGCGTGTGCAATGCAACCAAACAACTTAAAATGACTTACTGATGGTGTATGACCACTCCAAGCTTCTTCTGGAGTTACTTCTTTTAATGTTGTTGTGGGACTTCTGTTTAGAATGTAAACACTCTAGTTAACAGCTTCAGGCCAAATTTTCTTTGGAACTTTTTTCCCTTTCATGATGCTTCGAACCATATTGAGAGTTGTTCTGTTCTTTCTCTCCGCAACTCTGTTTTGTTGCGGAGTATATGCAGCAGTCAGTTGTCGTTGAATCCCATGTGTTGCACAAAGCTCTCTGAACTCGTTTGAGTTGTATTCTCGCCCCTTATCTGTCTGCAGACACTTGATTAATAGCCCAGTTTCTCTTTCCATAGCAGCTTTGAATTTCTTGAAAGCATCTATTGCTTTCGACTTTTCAGATAGAATTGAACCCAACATTTCCTTGAATAATCATCTATTAAGGTGATTATGTATCTCCTTTGAGTGTTGGATTCTAGTGTGAATGGACCACAAAGGTCTTAATGAATCTGTTGCAGTTTTTGGTTAGCTCTCCAATTGCTTCTCTTATGAATAACATATCGTTGTTGTTTTCCAATTAAACAATCTTCACATAGTCTGTTTGGAGCCTTGATATCTGGTAATCCTTTTACCATGTCACCTTTCTTTAGTTCCATTAACCCTTTGTAACTTAAATGCCCATATATGCAATGCCATAAGAACGTAATGTCTTCGGATGTTGTTTTGAAACAGATAGATTCTGTTGGCATTGTCTTTGCTTTGACAACAAACATTCGATTAGTTGTCATAGTTATCTCCATGATAAAGCCTTTAGATGGATGATACAATCGACATACTTTTTGTATCAGGAAGGAGAATCCTCTTTCAACCAGTTGACCAATGCTTAGAAAATTGTTCTCCAATTCAGAAATGTAATACATATTCACGATAGTGTGTGACACACCATTAACCTCCATTTTAACGTTTCCTCTTCCCATGACTCCCATCTTCGAATTGTCTCCAAGCTTGACATGATGTTTGTAGTTTTCATCAATGTCACTAAACCACTCCTTCTCTCCACACATATGGTTGTTGCATCCTGAATCAAGAAACTACACCTTCTCTTTCTCAGTTTTTGTGTATGCCATCAACACCATTTCCTCTGTTTCATCAAATTCTGCATGATGAGCATTGTTATCCCAACTTGGACACTCATTCTGGTAGTGTCCCAACTTATGACATCTGTAACATTCAACCAAGGCTTTGTTAAACGTTCCCCTGCCTTATCCTCTTCCACCTCTTCCTCTGAAAGCTCCTCTGGAACCTCCTCTTCCTTTGTTCTATTGTTGTCTTTTGTCAGATTCCTTTTCCTCTAAAATCTGCAATGCATGTTCTTCATGCTCTTTCTTCTTGAACTTTTGTTCATGGACCAGGAGAGAGGCTTGTAGCTCATCAACTAAAAGATTTTTAATGTCTTTTGATTCTTCGATAGCACATACTATATATGTGAATCGCTTAGACAAGGTTCTTAGTACCTTTTCTACCACTTTTGCATCAGGCATATTTTCATCGAGATTTCTCATATCATTAGCCACAGTCATCACTCTTGAGAAATACTGCTTCACATTTTTTCCATTCTTCTTTTCTAGAATTTCAAATTCTCTCCTCATTATTTGAAGTTGTGCACTCTGCACACGTTCATTTCCTTGGTACTTGGCCTTCATTGAATCCCATAAATCTTTGGCAGTGTTTTTTCACCAAAATCTTTACCTTAAGGTCCTTGAGTTTTAACTACGCCAACTCTGTTATTTGTTGTCCATTAAGCACAATTTCACAAGGTGGTTATGTGATTCCTTCTTCAATTAGATTCCACCACTCCTTACATCGAATAAGATTCTCCATCAGCAAGGCCCAATGTTCGTAGTCTCCGTTAAATTTTGGTATGCTCAACATTCCGTCTTTCTCTGAACTTATGGTGATCACTCTTTTGTTTGTATTTCTCTCTAGTTTGCTCTGATACCAAATGTAAAAAGACACTTGAAAATGTTGCAAACTGATTATCTTATTCTATCCACAGAGATACATCTCTTTATATAATCTGAATTATAACAGTTTTTCCTTAAACTATGGACTAAATGAAAACTGAGCAAATAACATAAATTGATCCTTAACGATCAGACTTTATTCAACTGACTTACGATCAAGTCATAAACTAAAGAATTATTATTATTCCTAACAATATATGCTTTGGTTTGTTAACACATAAAATATTTTTGTTTGATTTTACTATATGGTATAGTGAAAAATTTATTTGTTTAATCTTTTGTTTGGTAGTAAAAACTAAAAATTGTAATATTCTAATCCAAGATCCGAATATTAAAAAATGGAAAGGAAACCAATATGCGATAACTAGAACAATAAGAAGAAGATCTGGTTTTCCTCTGATTTAGGGTTTTCTACGATTAGGTTTTGAATTATGCGAGGCGGTGGCAGAAGAAAATCAAACGGTGGTGGTTCTGGAAAACCAAAGGCAAAATCTCCGGGACAGAGCACGAGAACAGGTTCTTCGTCTGGTGGTCGTCGTCGTCAACGTACTAGTACTCTGTTTGTAGAAGGAGGCATACTCTCAGATTTCCGGCGAGATCCTACTTTCTCGACACCGTCACGAGGAGGAAGCTCTTCGGGAAAGAACTCGAAGCCTAGAAGCTCTGATCGCGGAAAAGCTTCAAGTGAAATAAGGAAATGCAGTGGTCGAAGTTTTGGGTATCAATATCCTTGTATGGAGGAAATGGAGCGAAAATCTGGCGGAGATGGTGATGAAATGGATGAATCGAATTCTATGTTATTAGGTAAATCAGAAACGACTCAGATCGTTGCGTATATGGATCAAACGCCTTCTTCATCGAAAGGGATTAAGGTAAATTATGATTACGAATACGAACCGAGTTTTGTTTTAGGTGATGATTCTCATAAAGGATTAGGGTTTTGTGATGAATCTGAGGCTGAACCAAGTGGTAGCATTTCTGTTTCAAATGGATTAGAAGATCAAAGAGATGCAACTTTTGATACAATTTCTCGTGAAGAGGTTGATGTTGAAGATGAAACTGGTGCAAGTGAATACGAAATGGTACCTGATGTTGTCAAAACACCAAAAAAGAGAAACTCAGGGTTCATTTCTGTAGGAGGGATGAAATTATACACTGAAGATATATCTGAAGAAGAGAGTGATGGAGAAGAAGAGATAGATGATGATGAAGAAGGCAGTACTGGATCTTCTGAGGAAGGTGAATCATCTGATGAGAGCGATACCTCGGACGACATGTTTGAAAGTGATTTAGAGATTGATGATGAAGTTGCAAAGGATTATTTAGAAGGTATTGGTGGCAGTGAGATTATGTTAGATGCTCACTGGTTAGCCGAACAATCATTGGATAAATTGGATTTATCAGATTCTGATCGAAAGAGAGGAAAGTTGACTGGTGTTGCTCTACAAAAAGCATCAATGGAATATGGTAAGAAGAAGTTTACAAGAAATCATTCCTCGGGGCATGGTAAGGCTACAATGGATGATCTTATGTTTATGAAGGATTCAAGAAGTTTTTCGGGAAAGAAGAATAAGAAGAAACAGGTGGATAAGTTTCTTCCCCAGTCTTGGCCTTCAGGGTCTAAGAAGAGCAAGCATTCCCGTAATTTTCCTGGTGAGAAGAAGAAGCACCGCAAAGAATATATTGCTGTGAAGCGTCGTGAGAGAATGTTACAGCGTGGTGTTGATCTTGTTGATATAAACATCAAATTACAGCAGATGGTTCTAGAAAACGTGGACATGCACTGTTTCCAACGTATGCATAATCGAGATTGTTCTCAGGTAAGAAGATTAGCAGATGTATATCGCTTATCAAGTAGCTGCACTGGTTCTGGAAAGAAAAGCTTTGTGACTGTAACCCGAACATATCAGACATGTATGCCTTCTGCAAGCGATAAACTTCGCATTGAAAAGCTAATAGGAGCAGATGATGAAGAACATGATTTCGCTGTGAGTGGAGGAGGGATGAAAGTGAAATCTGGAGGTTCAGATAAGAAGAAAGCAAAAGACTCAGCTAAAAAGCGAATGACTAGAGAAGAACGGGAGAGAAACAAAAGCAATGGGAAGAAGGTTTCATATGCTGAGCAACCTGTATCATTTGTATCAAGTGGTGTAGTCGATTCTGAGACCACGATCGCGAAAGCCTCTTCTGATGACAAAGACACTAAACATGTAGGTGAAACTACTCCAGGAGCAGATATAGGAGCATTCGAGGTACATACTAGAGGCTTTGGATCTAAAATGATGGCAAAGATGGGATTCATAGAAGGAGGTGGTTTAGGAAAAGATGGTAAAGGGATTGCACAGCCAATAGAAGCTGTTCAACGTCCGAAATCACTTGGATTAGGTCTGGATTTCTCCATGGACACTGAAGAGGAACAACCGCGTTCATCAAGCAATTACGCGAAAAGGAACATCTCTTCTTCCTCTGGTAAACAAGTGAACCGCAGCTTCAGTGACATTGGTGGGTCTGGCTCCTCAAGAATCAGAGACAAAAGATTGGGAGCTTTTGAGCAACACACAACTGGTTTTGGTTCAAAGATGATGGCGAGAATGGGTTTTGTGGAAGGCTCGGGATTAGGAAGAGATTCACAGGGCATAGTGAATCCGCTTTTCGCTGTGAGACGTCCTAAAGCTCGTGGATTAGGAGCTGAAGGTTGAAGGTTTAATGGTTAAGGTTTGAACAAGTAACACTGGTACTTTTCTATATATGTTTATCTTAAGTTATTTTAATTAGTCTTGGAGACTTTGGAGACTAGCTTTGTTGTTGTCTTAACATCAATGTTGTTGATTAATAAATTAGACAAATCCTTTCGTTTTAATAGAATAGATTGTTGAAAAATGACCATTAATGAACATAAATTAGAATCTGGACGATACCATTTGTTCAACGACCTTAATCATAATCACAATAAAAATCTACAAACGCGATCGAAAAAAATTTCCGAAAGACCATTTCTCCTTTTTTGTTAAGTGATTTTTTTTGTGTTAAAATAACGAAGAATTCATGAACGCTTAAAATATTGTTATATGTCATTTTGAGTATATATACATATTTCAAGAAACTCATAAATTGAATTTACATGATTTGAAAAGTAGTGAATAGAATATTCTTTTTTAAAGATAGCTAAAAGCAAGATTATTGGTAGAATCCAAATTAAGGTTCTTTAGAT
>OVAV01002114.1:0-11767 GCA_900406375.1 Iberis amara
TTTAAGATCCAAAGAACCGGAACCGAACCGAATACCCGAAACCCGAGTCCTACAAAAAATCATGAATAAAAAAAAATGTCGACAGCCGTATAAACAAAAATGGAACCGAACCGACCCGGAATCGACAAGAACCGAACCGGAACAGAACCGAATATTAGAAAAGTATCAATTGGGTATTCGAACTTAAGATCCAAATAATTCTTTTATTTTCGGGTATTTTAGTTTTTTCGGGTAATTTAGTTTTAAACTATTTCGGGTATTTTATTTTTCTCGAGTATTTTTTGTATTTTTGGTATTTTTGGTATTTCAGGTTTGAAATACCTGGAACCGACAAGAACCGAACCGGAACCAAAACGAATATTAGAAAATTATCGATTAAGTATTAGAATTTAGGATCCGAAGAACCGGAACCAAACCGAATACCCGAAAACCAAGCCCTTAAAAAAAAAGTCGACAGTTGAAAGAAAAATAAATTAAAAATTAAAAAAAAATAAGAACCAACCACGGATGGACATGTGGCGGTCCTGATCCGCTTGCAAAACGTCTAAATAAAGAACCGACTCTTCTTCTTACACACTTTTTTATTATTATTGTTTGTTTAGAACCGGTTAAACACCAGCGTTGTAGCTGGTCTAAGTCTCTAATCCTTAAGTTCCCTTCTTGTTTTGATAGTGTACTCCAAAAAACTCTTGGTGAACTAAAGAACCAACTTACCACACGTTGAATTGATATATAATCTTAACGCATATTTTGGCAAGATATATAAAGGTTTTTCAAAAGTATAATATATATATATATATATACCAAACATAAATTGACTAGGCAGTGTTCAACAATTTGTTAATATACATTACAATAGTGAAAATGCATTAGATAGAAAGAGAGAAATATAAGTGTTTTTTCTTCCCGTCGAGAGAAATAGAGATGTTATACATGACATGTGGAACATGCATAGCATAACACTGAGATTAAAATTTTATCAACAAAAAAAAAAACACTGACATTAAAAAGCACATGCATAATGCATTATTCTCTATTGCTCCAATCTCTCGACTCGTTGGGTTAAACTTAAATCTGTCATATTCAATTGGCTCACACCATTCCTCTATTCTTCTTTACTTTTTGTCTGCCATAAACATACCCAAATAATAGTTTTCTTATGATACTTTTTGTTTTAAAATTTGCTAAAAGTGGGTTTTGCTGCCAAAACATTATGACCATCATTCTTCTTCTTTTTTTTCTTTCTATCAGTGAGTCAATGATTATATATAACAGTGATCAACCATAAGGCGAGGATGCTATATGATTAAAGATTTTTATTCTATTGATGAGTTGCTTTAAAAGATTATTATCTTTGTTTTGTTTTGTTTTATTTTGTTCGAGACGAAGGATTACGACAAAGGTCTGGCCCAAGAAACGCGCCATGTTGACTAGTGAGGCCCAGGTGGTCATTAAAATTTAATGTTTTTAAACATTTTACTTTAATTAAGGTGTGTGGTCGAAAACAATTGTTTTTTTTTTTTTTTTTTTTTTTTGNTCAAAAACAATTGTTTATTAGTTCTAATAAATTAACTGAGAAAAAAAAATTAATCTATATTTTACCGAGTCAGTGAATTTATAATAGAATATGTTAATGTAATTTTTCATGCACTGCAGGAAACTAATAAAGGTATTTCAAAGAGGGGCAGACAGGAAATGCTGAAAAGTAAAGAAAACATTAAGAAGTATATGTTCAAAGTGGTTTTTTCTTGTTGTCAACTTATGTTCAAAATGGCTAAAAATAAGAAACTAACTAAATCCTAACTATAATTAATACTTTGAAAAGAATACAGAAAATGGTGAAAAGAAAGAAAAAAATGAATACTGACGAAAAGGAGAAGGAAAAAAATAGTCAGAAGAAGTTCGTATCTTCCAGTCAGAACAATTAAAAACCAAAATCTAACTTCAATAGAAAAATACTAAATGACACAATAAATTTAGCTTAAAAATACTTTTCCCATATATGACATAAAGATACAATATATTTTATATAGTTGTATAATCGGTCATACAGTTTTTTTTCTTTACTCACAGGTCATGCAGATTTTTTTTTGTCACGAACACGTCATACTGTTTAAAATTTATTTTTAACTGTATAAAATAAAATTCACCGTATATATAACATATATATGCTGTATATACAGCCCCATAGACCACATTTTAGAGTAAAATGTATAACACAATTTATCTTTGTCATATATATTTTTTATACTTCCATATTTTGTGTAATTCTTTAATAAAATTATATTAATTAAAAATGTAGATTTTATTTTTATATAAATATTGATTTATCTATGACAATCTAAGTTACATTTTTAGTATATTTTTCAAAAAATATCTATCATATATACTATATTCTCCACATAAAAGATCCTATGTACATCGTAAGTTGGTACCCAAATGGCATAAAAGTTATTTATAACATTGTTTAAAACTTCTCAAGAATCACAGCGTACCATTACCTCTCTTTTATTACGGATCATGTGTGCGGATAGTAGTTGGTTTTTAATCACATTTAATATCTGAATTATAGCAGATCGACTCAATAATCCAAACAATGTCGGTTTAGTGGGAGGAACATTAGAGGCGACCGCCCCGGATCCCTTCCCTGAACCAATAATTTTAGAGTCTAAATTTTTTTTTAATTTTTCTTTTAACATTTTTTAAATAGTGATTTTTTAAAAAACAATAATAATATCTATTTGTATTTAATATATATTTATAAAAAATTATAATGAAAATTGAATATATTAAAATTTAGTTAATTTATGTTTAGTTTTTAAGAAAATGAAATTTAAGGGGCCCAATTTTTTTTTTTTGCCCGAGGTCCCTAATATTTGTAAGCCGGCACTGAATCCAAACTCTATAAATAGAAAAACATTTCGCTATCGCTATGCGAGTGGTCATGTTTGATCTCTGGCCTGATAACAAAGCAGCAGAGGTAACACAACCACTAGACCACTTGATTTTAAATGTCGTATCAAATAAAAAATTTTCGTTTGGCTTCAAAATTATGCATTTCTTTTTTTGGAAACTGCATTTTTTTGGAAGTTTGTATTTCCGTTTTGGACTTTTGTGTTTCCGTTTTAAAGTGTAGTATCTTAGATAATTATTAACTATACATTATTTAGATATATTCTTATTTTATAAAAAGAGAAATATTACAAACACTTTAGTGTTCTTTTTTATTGAGGTAATTAGTCTTATAAGCTGGATTATGAATTATTTTATATTGTATTATTTTGGTAACAATATTTTGAAGCATATATTTTATAAAAATTGAAAAAATGAAAATGAGATATATATATATATATATATATATATATNAAACTTATCTACTAAAATTTGTATTATTCATAATAATTTATAATATTATATAATACTTTGACGGATAATTAAGAAAAAAATCTAAAAAACAATCTAAATTAAAATTATAGACCATATCTTTTTAAATTAAAGATATAGACTAATATTGACATATATATATATATATATATATGCTTCTAACTCATAGTCACTTCTTAATTTTATGAAAAAGATTAATTTTGTACTTCTAAACGACTATGTATTTCCATATCCACAACTGATTTAATGAAACATAAATTTCGCTACAAATTTAATCATGTTGGACTATTGTAACTAAAAGTACACAACTTTTAAAGAATATCTCAAATTTGAGATTTCTTGAATCTCAAATTTAATGTTTCTTGTGTTTCATTCTAAAAGGAAAACCTCAAATTTAAAGTTTAAAAATTGATATTTTGCAATATATGCGATTTACTTGTAATCATATTTAACTAAAGTTTTAAATTTTTTATAATAACTAAAACATACATTAGATATATATATATATATATATATATATATTTTAGATGCAATATTAATGAATAAAACATTATATTATGATATAAAATTACGTAAAATATTTAAAATACATTAAAACTAAAATATAAACTACAGTTAAAATATTAAAGAATTAACCGTGACTACTTTCAAAGTATTTTCATATATGATCAATCAATATAAAATAAGTTTAAGTTTTATATAATACTTCTTTATATAAATATTTATTTTTTATTTTAAGATGGTTTTTGAATTTGGTAGATTAGAATTAATTTATATTCAAGAAATATAAAATTATACTATTGTAGGGACTAAAACAATAACAACTCTTTTAAATAAAATTGTAGGAACTAAAATGTAAATAAATATATAATAATAAGCTAATAAGCTATAGGTTGAAGGGAAAACTGATGCCATGGATTCATTTGTGAACCGTTAACAAAAGTTATATTTTCTTATGAGACTATATACAATGGTTTAGATATTCACTCGATTCAACTTCTAGTTAAATCTACTATATGAAAGTAGAATGTGATACTCCAGAAAGTGACATGTATCCTACAAATAGTTGAAAAGTCATTCAATTAAATTTTGCCACTTATCTAGCTATTCATTAAATCTACTTATAAAAGAGAAAATTTAAATAAAAAAAAAACGAAACATCTGGCTCGTCATAAAGTCAATATTTCGTCGGTTGAATTGAAATTTGTCATATGAAGTGATTCGGATATATGTGTATGTTACTCGAGTGAGAGGCGAGTTTTTTAAAGACAGTGTTAATTACAAACTTTTAGTCGCTCCTCAAAACCCATTCGAACTCGAATTCTTCGGTAGTGGAGTCTCAAAACTTCGATTTGTAAGCTGTTATATGAATCGCAAACATATCAAATCCAATTTCAGACGAATTTGGAGTTCTCAATATAAACAACGAATCTATTTAACTATTGAATATTTCTTCAACTACCCTCGTGTAAGACGAATTGAATGATGGAACACATTCTTTAGTAGAACCTGTATGCATGTATCTATCAAACTTTTCCTCCAAGGCATTAAGCATATTGCATAATATTCACCTTTACTATTTCATTTGTTCAAATTTGTGGGTTCCAGTAAATCAACACAATCTCATGAACACACCAAAACTAAAACTTTTTGGGCCCATATCTCTCTTTTCTTCATGAATAATAAATAAATCACTCATTCTCCATTACACATCACTATTGTTATTTTTTTAAATAACACAATAATATACCCCATATGATATCTTTTATGAAAAGAAAATACAAATATTTGAATTCAATAAAAGAAAATCAATAAAATGGAGATCTTTGAGAAATTCCTTTTCTCTTGAGTATTCTGATGAATGGTCTCAACGAAAAATTACTCAACAGAGCTTCCGAGTCTTCTGAAACATCAGTGAGCGATGATGTGCACGTTTTTTTCTCTTCTAAACTTCCTTCTTGTTTGGATTGTTTTTTCTCCAAAATATTCTGTTCCATTTTTGGAGAAAAACAATATTTATGCTTTTTTGAAGAAGTTGAAATCTACAACAACAAAAAAAGCATTATACACTTAAATACAAATTACACTATTTGACTTTCAACTGTAAACTGCAAATTTCACGTTTTTGAAAACTGTTTACGATACTTTTTAGAAAATAAAAATAAAAATGTGAATGTTATATTGTATTGTTTAAAACTGAGTATAAAAATGTATGCTTCATTAATCTACTAAAGACAAAATTTCTTTTTGGTAGTTCAAGATTATTTTGTAAATTACTTTCTACCTTTGGTAAAAACTAATACATAAAAATTTAAATAACTACAAATCTAACAATATATTAACTATATTTTTTATGTAAAGTATGCAATTCATAGGGAAAATAAACTTCAAAAATATTAAAACTGAGTTGCAAGATAAAAATAATATTTATGCTTTTTTGAAGAAGTTGAAAAAAAAAAATATACACTTAAATACAAATTACACTATTTGTCTTTTAATCGTAAACTACAAATTTCACGTTCTTTGAAAAATGTTTACGATATATTTTTAAAAAAATAAATTACAAATGTGAACGTTATATTGTGTTGTTTGAAACCGAGTATAAAAATGTATGCTTCATTAATCTACTAAAGACAAAATTTCTTTTTGGTAGTTCAAGATTATTTTGTAAATTACTTTCTACCTTTGGTAAAAACTAATACATAAAAATCTAAATAACTACAATATATTAACTATATTTTTTATGTAAAGTATGCAATTCATAGGGAAAATAAACTTCAAAAATATTAAAACTGAGTTGCAAGATAAAAATAATATTTATGCTTTTTTGAAGAAGTTGAAAAAAAAAATTATACACTTAAATACAAATTACACTATTTGTCTTTTAATCGTAAACTACAAATTTCACGTTCTTTGAAAAATGTTTACGATATATTTTTAAAAAAATAAATTACAAATGTGAACGTTATATTGTGTTGTTTGAAACCGAGTATAAAAATGTATGCTTCATTAATCTACTAAAGACAAAATTTCTTTTTGGTAGTTCAAGATTATTTTGTAAATTACTTTCTACCTTTGGTAAAAACTAATACATAAAAATCTAAATAACTACAATATATTAACTATATTTTTTATGTAAAGTATGCAATTCATAGGGAAAATAAACTTCAAAAATATTAAAACTGAGTTGCAAGATAAAAATAATATTTATGCTTTTTTGAAGAAGTTGAAAAAAAAAATTATACACTTAAATACAAATTACACTATTTGTCTTTTAATCGTAAACTACAAATTTCACGTTCTTTGAAAAATGTTTACGATATATTTCTAAAAAAATAAATTACAAATGTGAACGTTATATTGTGTTGTTTGAAACCGAGTATAAAAATGTATGCTTCATTAATCTACTAAAGACAAAATTTCTTTTTGGTAGTAAAGATTTTTTGTAAATTACTCGATAAAAACTAATATATAAAAATTTAAATAATTACAAACCTAAAAATATATTAACTATATATTTTATGTAAAATAAAACACAATTCATAGGGAAAAATAAATTTCAAAGAATATTAAAACTGAGTTGCAAGAGAAAAAACAATATTGAAGTGAAAGACAATACATTACCTTGCAGGAGATAGAGCAAAATCGATTGGGGTGATCTTGAATGTATCTTTTACAAGTCACACATGCAGCTCCATTTTTGGACTTTGTAGAAGGTCTTGCATCTTTTGCTTGTGGCCTCGAATTCAAATGTATTGCCTTTTCCCCATTTATTTTATATGTCTTTTTCAATAAAGAAAATATTGCCAACCAATAAAAAAAAAACATCAAATTAATTTGGAATTTATTCTAGAAAAAATCCAATCGAAACAAACACCACAACTAAAATTTAAAACTCGCTTGTATCACATAATATCTATTGAATTTATATATTTTTTATGAAAAAAAACCTGAATCTCGGAGCAATCGAAGTAGTTTTGAATATCGAGAAGACGAAGAACATCTTGATAAACGTATTTGCAGATCTGAAGACGACGATGGAGAAAATGAGCTTCTGTATCACAACAATGTCTACAGATTTCGACATGACAATCAATGCAAAAGACATTCTTCTCGTTCTTACGAAGATACTTATGATCCATACATATCCCAAAGAACTCCGAGTTTAATAGTGTCTCAATCCATTCTTCATCACCTTTTCTCTTCTCACTCTGCAACATATATAATTCAAATTTAAACTTGTAGTGGGATTTATAATGAATCGATATAAACAAAGTTGAATTAAAGGGAAAAAATAATAATCAAAAGTTGCTTTCTTTCTAATAAGAAATCTATAAATTTTTGATACAATCTATATATCTGTTTATAAATGATGAAATTAAAAACTTTAATTAGAGGGATTAGTTTGTAACAACAACAAAAATCTAAATACAAATTGTTTATGAATCAGATTTTTTTAAAAAAAAATTCTAATGAATTTATTCATGGGCTATAGGAAGAAAATACAAATTTGAATTCAATGAATTCTTTTGCTGCAAAAAAAAAAAAAGCAAAAAATGTATAAATCCTGTATATATTTTCTTGTTTATTAATTAATACTTCGTTGTTGGAAAAAAATCAATTTAAGGGATTTGTTTGCAGAGAAAAAAAAACTGGTTTTGTACGAAAATGAAATCTGTAGAAATTTTGAAATTTACTGAGATTTATAATGAATTGATATGAACAGATTTAGAGCACATAAAAATAATTGTAATATGCATATAGAAAGAATTTGTACCAGATTCATTTGGGTATGAGAAAGTGAGCTCCTTAATCGATCAGATGAGCAGATTTTCTATTTTTCTCCGATCAAAATCATCAAAATATGAAAAAGGGTCCTTGGAGAAGAAGAAGGCGAAAAGCAAAAAGAAGAAGAGAGAATTGATTGTAGTGTGAATAAATAGTAGAAGCCAAAGGAAAAAAAGAAAATGATATTAGGAATGTTTCAATTAATTGTATATTGTGTTTAGCGAGAAATAATATATTAAATAAGGAAAATAAATACAACTTTTATAAGATTATGGAAAACCCAAAAGTCCAAATAGTCAACAATAACTGTAGCTCTTTTGTACATAAAATGGATTTTACCGGAGGGAATGTGAAAGATGTGTAACTAGTATTAACTTTTAAGTTTGGACCTTCAACTTTTTTTTTCTCTCTATATGTTATAAATGCAAATGAAATCCACAAATTGGGTAATTAATTTGCAAATTATAATTTCTTAATCGAGTGGACGTAATTTGACTTTGAGGGACTAAAAGGTAGTCTTTATAATTTAGATAGTGGAATAAAGGTAAGCAAAGCTTCCTATATTTACTCCGAAATTTCCAAGGAAATTAGCTTATCAAATTTAGAACTATATCATTTGCAGAGATACATGATCTATACATTCATAGGAATATTAGATGATGAAAGTAAACACCTCAAACTTTGAGTAATTTTGGGCAGGCTTTTAAAAATTTGTCGTTAGTTTGCTAGTATTAATTTTAGGATTACGATTTGTTTAGGGTATAATTATTTTTACAGTCCCATGGCACACTTTATTGTTGCTTCTCAAAGATTTAAAAGAAATGTATCGTATATAGTACTCCCTTTATTTCTCAATATTTGATTTTCTATGTTTTATTTTTGTTTCAGCTTACTTGATTTTTTTATTTTTTAATTATTACTTTTCTCTTTCCAAAACTACTCAATCACACCTTTTTAGCTAGAAATACCTCTTCCTATAATTAATTGATAGTATAATAAATTGAAAAGTTAAATTTTAAATACTGAAAATTGTAAAATATAGATAAAGTAAGTTAAGGAGAGAGAAATTAACAGCACAATCATTAGTTTCTTAATATGTGTGAGAACTCTAAAAAACCAAGCATTAAAAAACAGAAAGAGTAGTATGTTATCTTCTAAACGTTACTATTATTTTGTTTTGGGATTTGTCTTCCTTTTAAAATAGTTATATCACCTCAAGTTTGAGGTGAGTTATTTTTTATAGGTTAATTTCTTCATCATTATAAGATTTACTAGGGTGTTATTCCCGCGCTGGGCGCGAGGTTATTTATTTTTCTGTCATTTTTTCGTATTAACAATCTAGACCATCTTTTTAATGAAATTTTTGCATCTATCTAATTCATTATTAGTTTTGATCTATTGCTAGAAAAATATTTATTTTGTTATGAATTTACTTGTCATGAAAATTATGAAATATTTTGACTTTATAGTTAAGGTTTTCGTTATTAATTAAATAAGAAAATATATAATTCAAAAGATAAAAATTGAGATAAGAGAGTATATTTTGTTGGGAAATTGGTCATGATTTAAAAAAAATTGTTTATTGATAAATTGTCATCTTTTGTTATATTTTATTATCTTAGACTCGTTTATTTTTTATGTTTATTAGTGGCTTATGGTTGATGACTTGATGTCATTCAATTTTATAGTGATTGACTAAAAAAAACTGTGTGTAATTTTTAGGTAGAAAACTAAAATATCCATTGGATTTACATAATTAAATTCACATTGTCTCTAAACCAATTTGTTATGCTCTCTGCTGTTAACCTTACATTTTTTAGTGTTGCCTAGGTAGTAACTTTCTGCTGAGACTTTGAATCCTTAGTAAATCTTGGTTTTATTTTGTTGCTAGTAATTGTGCTTTACTTACGTGACATGCATTTTAACTTTTTCAATTCACTTCTCTAAGGTTCTTGTCTCTAGAGTTTTAGTAATCATTATAACATCGTGTCCTTTCCCTTTGATAAGAATTTTTTTGCCGATAATAATAGATGTATCATCTTTACAATATTAGAAGTGTTACTATGTTCGAATTCTGATCTGGAAAATTGAAAAAGTGGAAATTTGTACCTTTTGTTTTATTTAGATCGTTCGATATCTTTTTATTTTTTGTTGAAAAGCTTGTTGATTTGTTTTGTTCGAATATTGAAAGCAAGACATCCCCAAGTGTAGCCTTTACTTCTTTTCATAGTAACCATATATACACATACGTATACATAAAAGAAAAAAAAAATATATATATATATAATATATGTGTGACCTCTACATGTTGTTGATATATGTGAGCTAATGAACAAAGTGATGATGATAGGATATTGGAGATAGCATCAACTGCAATGGCCGTGTTCTCTATTCTAAGAGACTCCAATATTGTCCCTCACGACAATCCTAAAGTCAAAACTTATGTTGTTAGTTTTAAGATGGTACATTTTTGTGTGTGTGATGATGATGTTTAAGAGAACAAAATATATTATATGCATATCTATATCTATATAGATTATAGATACGCATCTATATATGTGTATCACTTATAATCGCATCAAAATCTACACTTCCTAGATTAAAATTAAAATGGTTCATTAATAACTCATTACAACCAAGAATCTCTTTTGACTCATAAAACATATATATATAAGTTATTGAAGATACATAAATTCTTTTTTGTCTCTTTTTATTAGCTATGTGATGAACACAATTATAAAAATATGGTCTATCTTTGTTTGGACTTGAAATAGTATTCATTAGATATTTTAGATTGATTTTTTATTTTTATATTTTTATTTCAATGGATCTCAGCTTTTTTATCCAAAAAAAATTGTAACTCTCATAAAGTAACTATTTATCAGATTAGTATCATTCTTTAACGTGATAATTGTTTCATTATATACACATGACTCACATCAGCTTTATGTGAGAATAAAATTATTTAATCGAATCATTATTCTCTTTCTTTTTATATTTTTAGTATATTTGTGTTGTTTTATTTTTGTTTGAACTTTAGTTTCTTTTGTACTATTATCTTATTATATAAACCTGAACGCGTTTAACTTGAGTGCGACACGTAAGCAAAATTATAATTAATAAGATCGTGACAAGTGTCATCATTAATTAAGATTATGACATGTGTCAATGTAGTATTTAAATCAATGGAAACTTTCTTATTGTTAATTTTTTATTTTTATGAAATAATAGAATAACAAAAAGGAAATGAGTATTATTATTATTTTAAATGGAAACTACAAAAAAATATTACTTTTATAATATAAACATAAATTATAAGATTAAAATAACAAAAATATACAATGTATATATATATATATATATCGATAGTTATTTCTCATAATTTTGATAATCTATAATTATGGATATTTATAATCATAATTCATAAAAAATCTAATAATAACTAAACTTTGAATTTAATGTCGATTAGAATATATAATAATTTAGGTTATCATTTTAAAATTTAAATAATTTACATTTATCCGCGTGATACGCGGGACCTAATCTAGTTTTTAATAAACTACAACAAATATATATATATATATATATATATATA